>QLNU02011309.1:0-14538 GCA_006491805.2 Dysdera silvatica
TGTAGATTGTTTTGCTATTATTTTTTAGCGGGTTTCAATAGATATTGAACCCGCTTTTGGCTTTCCTGTTTGTCTGTCCGTCCACAATAAAGGGATGGCTATTGTTAACGTTGAAAACCTAGTACCGAGTTACTTGAGAATTAGATAGTTGCGGATTAGAGAGTTGTGGATTAGAGAGTTGCGAATTAGAGAGCTGCGGACTCGAGTTGCATATTAGAGTGTTGCGGATTAGAGAGTTACAAATCAGTGAGTTGCAGATTAGAGAGTTGCGGATTCGAGTTGCAGATTAGAGTGTTGCGGATTAGAGAGTGGACTAGAGAGTTGTGAATTAATGTTAATTGAAACCCGCTAAATTTAAATGTCGACCATAGGCGACTTCCTTTCACTTGCTTGTTTTAACTACATCTTATATTTTCTCCATGTACACTTTTAAAACTGTGCCTATACTTTTCTTTGAACTTGGGTAACTAAACCACAAGGACTATGAAAATTTTCAATTCTAAAATTTAGTTGCTAACGGTTTTCTCTTTTAGCAATGCACCAGAATTCACTGGAATGCTGGATGCTGTTGCTTCGTTAAACTACTATAAAAGCGATTTGACAAATTCTTGTGTTTTAAAACAGGATTTTCCAACATACGGCCTGCAGGCCACAATCCGGCCCGTCGACAACTGTTTGTAATAAAAATAATTCCAAAACAAATATTTTAGATTTTTTTTCAGGAATTAGGAAAAACTACGGGGAAAGCATGGTAACCCCTTTTCCGTATCGCAAATGAACAAACATGCAAATTGTAGAGTTAAGTGATAGCAGGTACACATAAGATTAGAAAATTTTAATAAGAACGAACAAAGCAAGCCAAAAAGTTAAAAGGAATTGAAAGCCAAAAAATACATATATCACGATAGCTCGCGCAGAATTACCTTGAAAGAAGATATCCTTCAGCGCCTGCGCAGTTGAACATAGGTGGCGTATGTAAGATGGATTGTTCCATTATAACAAAGGGTGTTATTGAGACAGTGTAACACAGATATATTTAATAATCTAACCATTCCTCTGCACTGTATACGTATTCACCCGAAGTAGAAATCAATATCCTCGATATCCAGTGATTCCAAACAAGTCCGATGTTTATGTGAGGATAATGCCTTGGTCAGTACGTCCACACCCATCTGGTCAGAAGGAATATAATCAAGCTCAATGTGTCCCATTTTCAGAGCTTCCCTGACGAAGTGGTGTCGGACATCAATGTGTTTGGTTCTCTTGTGATACACAGGGTTTTTGGCCAATTTTATGGCACAAATATTGTCAACAAATATATTTACATTTTCAGGACACAATTCGTCAATTAGTTTTGACAGTTGAATAGCTTCTTTCGTGCCATCGGAGAGCGCCATACATTCTGCTTCGGTAGAAGACAATGCAACTGTACATTGTTTACGACTACCCCGACTTATGGGACTTCCGCTTAAAATAAAGCAGTACCCGATATACGATTTTCTGTGTCTGTTTATTTGTTGTTCACTTGTATTGTCTAGTTGACTTCCGTCCTACGTGGGAAGTATAACGTCGTCTTTCGCTAAGCCTTTTGGTGCCATTGTAAGTGATTCCCCCACAAGTGAACCTCCTACATTGAAGGAAAATTTAACATTAGCATATGGGAGCCTCTTCGGCAACTTTTTCTTAAAAAAAAAAAGCTAGGAAATCCTGAGCATGGGCCTGATTTATGTGAAATTAGATAAAACTAAAGTAATTAAAAAGCAAATTAAATAAATAATAGAGAAATTAAAATGAATTGATTAAAATCAATTAAAAATTGACATATTTCAAATTTATCCAATACCAAACTACTCATGTTTTGTAAAAGTAGGGCGTACCACTCGACCATGACCTGGGTCGAATTATCTATTAAGCTAAATCATTAGGCCTCTACAAAACTAAACAAACTATAGGCTAGATTTTTTGTTATGTACAAAGTGAAAATGTTTGCATTGTTGAATCATAATGTTCCACAAAATGACTATTTTACATACACCAACCGGTAATATATACTACTTCCCCCCCCCCTATTTCATTTCGGGAGCCTCACTGAGCCGTATGGTCTACGGGGACAATCGTTGCTGCTCTCTGTATACCACGCCCATTATCATTGCAAAAGTTTTGAGAAATATATTACCCAAGTGGAAAAGATGGGGGGGGCACAAATATCGATCAACATAGGACCCCCAAAAATACCAATCACTCTAGGGGTCCTTTTACGCTCAGTTCGACATTGACCGTGACTAAGTTCTTGGATGTTTACAATCATATGATAAATAAATTAAAAGGAATCATTTAGATGAAACCGAGGGCCGATCAAGATGAATGAGTAATACAGGCTCACTATGTCAGATGGGCGCCAATAAGCGTCATTACGTCTAAAGTTCTATAATTTTGTAAAATTGGAGGCTGCTCGTAAGTATGAATAAGTCTGAAGTCCCATACCTTTTCGAACCTAGGCCCAGGCATATTGGAAATCAGGTCTGAAGGAAACCAGATATCGTAAAAACAAACACTAATAATAGTGTATTCGAAAGTAAAATAATACTAGGGCCTCAAATATTCAAACTTGTGAAAGATTTATGAAAACACTTAGTGAAATTACAAATTCAGAGAAACATATAAATAAAATTAAATCATATATACAGAGAAAATTTACATCCTGGCAAAATCTGAGCATTACATATGCAAAATTAATAACTTATTTAAATTTGTAAAAGTGCAGAATGAAAAAATATATACATACAAATTATGTAGACAGTTCATCGTGATAAGGTCCAAAGTAGTTTTACACAAACGAATTTGACACTTTTTCACATGTAACTAGTACAAAGCAGCTAAAGCTTGTAAAAAGCAGTTAGCCATTGTCTGTTGCTTCAGTCTACCACATTGTTTGTATACGCACTTAGTCCTGGTATTTTGACCCTGAAAAGTCAGATCCTTTGCACAAAATGTCGGCTGAGCAATTCAGGTTTCTGGAATTTGATTTTCGGACATTTGTTCAATGAGTTCCTACCGAAATTGAAGTGGGTTTTGGGTCGTTTATTTAATGGGGTGTTTGTTATCGTGTAACGAATAAAGGCATTGTTATCGCTGTATCGAAGAGGAACCAAAATACGTATTTTCACAATTTTTTTGATTTCCGTGAAACAGTACAGTACTTCCTTTTTCTTCGTCTACCTTACCGAACCCGCCCATGTACGTATTATATTTAGAAAATACAGGTGGACAAGCCACATCATTTGTTGTGGTACCAGATCTTCTTTTCACAATATTCTTCTCTAATGTACATGTTGAAGCTGCAACAATTTGCTTTTTTTATCGTGCCATGCCGAACAAATTAAATTGGGATAATTATTGCACTGTACTGTCAGACTTTCTCCTGGGATTTTCAACTTCACAGTTTTTACTTCTTGTGGCATATATTTTCTTCCTATAAATATCGTTCCACAAGCGTAATAACTACACTTCAAAAGATTAATCAGCAATGGTATTTCGGAAAAAAAAAGATCAAAATATATATGAATAAACTTATGCTTGATGATCTGCAAAGGTCTTTTTATCACATCATATCCCAGTCCAAATCCTAAATTTGTAGTATTGTCATTATTTCCTGTATAAACATCAAAATTGAGAACGTATCCCGAAAATGATGTACATAACATACATATTTTGATAATACGTTTAGAAGGGGTTTCAGTGGCATATATTGGATAATTCCTATCCGGCCTTTATATTTTAGGAAGGCCTCATCAACGGATACGTCTCTGTAAGGGATCATATATCTTATGAAATTTTCTTTAATCAAATCCGTAATTGGCTGTAATTTTTGTGTCAAATGGTAATTGGCATCATTTTATTGAAGCTGTTTTTCTTTATCCGATAGATGGAAGTATTGATTTAATGTTAGGAAACATTTTTGACTCATCGTTTCTTTAACTTTTTCGTTTCCAAGTGGAGGATTCGAACGAAGACCTGTAGCTAATAAGCGATGGCAGTCGATTTATGCCCATTATTTAAATAATGGATAAAAATCCCCATATTTCGGAGACATTTTCTATTGGCTTCCATTTCTCGTCCCCCTTTTTCTTCTCTTCTTTTCTGAATTCGGCATATTTATTTATGTTCTGTCGAATAACGTCGACCATTTTATTGGTTAGAAAAAGTTTCAAATAATCTAAGGCTGAGGCGCCAATTGGCAAGTCGTGTACTGGTCGCCCCTGATGAGAACTTTCAATAACGATTTTCTTATTGTCTACTTCTTCGTCCCACGTTAATTGGCTAAAATCGTCACTATCATGTTCGTCATGCAAAAAAATCAATGACGTCATTTTCATCTGTGCTTGAAGAAACGATGGTTCTTCATCCGATCCTGATGAGTTATTATCCGCAGTCTCATCACCAGAATTGTCATAATGCTCTTCGCTCTCTGAATCGCCATTGTCAAATAAAATATCTCGTATTTGGCTATCGAGTAGCCCAAGTTGACGGCGTAACATTTTTAACAAATTTCTGTACTATAATATTGCTTATCATCTTATAATATTAATTATTACTTTGTATTTATATTTTGCATTCTCTTTTTTTTTAGTTTGATGCTCAAAGGTTCACAATGTTTAGTGTACAGCCACATTTACACCAATTGGAGAATCTTCACATTGCCATGGGATTCCATCTGGACATGGGTTTTATGCCTTCTTGCCGTCGATTTTTGCTATTACTGGGGTCACCGTGCTAGTCATGGTAAATACTACGTGACAAGCTAATGTACACAATCCATTTCTTAAACCTTTAAATAGTTAACGAGCATCGGAAGCCATGTGGCACACTTGGAGGATGACAAAATTTTTAATTACATTGCATTACATGCTGATGCACACATTCGAACCTGCTTATAACGAAGCTGAAGAAAGCTGTGAAAGTATTCGATGTCCGTGGGCTTCGGTATATCCATACCGGTCGATAGATATTATAAAGTTCAAGGGATGAGGTTAAACTTCGATATGTAACGAGCTATACGAGGTATATTAAGCTTTAAACGCTAAGTAGTTTGGCCCTGTTGGGAGTATAGTTGCATGTCAGGAATATATTTTGCATGCATGTGCAAATTCTGTTATAGATGTAGAAGGAAACGTGTGTAGAAACGAGGAGCTACATTATTGTAATTCATTAATTCAATATAAGATTAATGTTCAATTTTAATAAAAGTAAATTAATGAAAAATATATTTAATATAAATGCATTTTCTGTGCAGTGAAATATACGGAATGATTCTGCATGAATATTTGGCTTAAAACTTATTTGCATCATTTCCTTTTTGTTTAGAAATTAACATACTGTGGGCTGCGCACCAAGTTCACCATAGTTCTGAGTATTATAATTTGACAACTGCCTTGCGTCAGTCAATGTTGCAAGATCTCGGTGTTGGGGTATGGTTTATTATAGTTTAAGTAATATATATGCTACTGGCAAAGTTTGAAATCCGGCATTCTATAGAATGCCTAGGCATTGTATATAATTCCTAAAACTAGCCGGCAATGTATGAAAAGATTCATATTTAACAAATTTCCTAGGCATTCTATAGAATGCCAAATGAGAAACCGGCAAAGTATTAAATACATCTCCGATTCATTTCGAATATCACGTGGCAAGGCACGTGACTTTTAACGCGCGCCTCAGGCTCAGAATTTGTCAGTTGCACTTTGCGGTTTGTTCGGGAGTGTCAAAATACGCAATTTTACTTAAATTTGTTCAACAAAAAATTAGTTTTTTACTGTGCTGCATGAAAATGGAGGAGCAAGCTGTAGTGTTGGAGAAGGAGTCATGATCTATAGACATGAAACAACGATTCGATGATGAACTGTCCAAAATTCGAGTTAATGCTGCAAAAAACAGTTTTTTCTTAACCGAGACTACTTACCAGAAGTTAATAAATAATGTACAAAAAGCCAAAATGACTACTAAGAAGGAACCCAGGGACTATTGGTTGCTGAATCGCTATGATGTGATGATTGTGGAAAACAAAAGTAAACTTATTTATCCTGTTAAAGAAGGCGTCAGTACTATACAGTATTACGTCACGGACTCTGAGTTATTTCACGTACTTCATGAAGCTCATTTGGCTATTGGACACGGAGGACGTGAAGCCCTGCGGTGGCGCAGTGTGGTAACGCGTTCTCCTATTGCGCGGCTAATCCGGGTTCGACTCCCAGCAGTGCAAAAAGAACGCTTACTCAGAGATCTCATAAAGATCGCACTGCTCACTGTAGTCCGGGGTTTGGTTCCCTAGGCCTTAAGAGGTTCGGATTCCTCGGAAAACAGTAGGTCCCGGCGCAGCATGACCACTGTAGTCTTTGAGCCGTAAAACCAAAAAACAAACAAACGGAGGACGTGATAGAATATTGAAAGAACTTTCAACCAAATATAAGAACGTTTCACGTCATGATATTGAACTGTACATCCACCTTTGTGAACCTTACCAGAAAAAACAGAAAGGTATTAAAAAGGGCATTGTTCTGAAACCTATGATTTTTTCCGAATTTAATTCCCGTTGTCAGGTAGATCTTATTGACTTTCAGTCTCAGCCAGATAGAGAATGCAAATGTATTATGATGTAACAAAATCATCTCCCAAAATTTGTGATTCTCAAGTCTCTAATGTCAAAAAGAGCTGAAGAAGTAGCCTACAACCTAGTGGACATATTCTCGTTTCTTGGAGCGCCATCTATATTACAGTCTGACAATGGTAGGGAATTTGCCAATAATGTGGTGACCAGCTTGAAGGAGTTTTGGCCAGCACTGAAGATCGTCCATGGGAAGCCTCGCCATTCACAAAGCCAGGGTAGTGTCGAAAGAGCTAATGAAGATATCGAAAATATGCTCTGTACTTGGATGCAGGACAACAAATCTGACAGCTGGAGTGAAGGACTGTGTTTTGTTCAATTTATGAAAAATAGAGCTTATTATTCTGGGATCAAAAGAACACAATACGAAGCTCTTTTTGGCTGCAAACCTAAAGTAGGGCTTACAACGTCTTTTCTACCGGAAGATGTTTTAAAAGACATAAATACAAAGGAGCAGCTAGAAAAAGTAATAGAAAGTGTCCAAACAATGGAAAAAGGTGAAACTAATCAGATTATGCAAGAAAAAGAGCCTGTTTCAAAAAACATGGATGAGATTATGGTCGATAGTGGATTAAACCAACATGATGAAGACATTCTTACCGAAGGGATTTCCGTTTCTGATACCTGTTGTGTGTGTTTAAAGGAAACGAGTGATGCACTTGCATGCAAAAAGTGTCTTCAAAAAATTCATACCTACTGTGGCCATGCTAGTAAAGATGATGAAATGGATATTTTGTGCACCCTTTGTTTCAAAACTGAAAATGCTATTGAAGGTAAAATAAATTCTAAAATCAATCTGGAAATACAAGCCAAAAAAATGAAAATGAATTCGGAAAAAAATTTCCCACTGCTTCTTTGGGAACTACTGTGCGAGTTCCTATTCCTGACGTCGACAAGGGGCGAGGTGATTCGCACAATATATTGGTAGTTGTAATGAGTGTGACAGAGGATGGTTTCTACCGATTTGGAACTTCTGAAGGAATTTTAAAACAAGTATATGCGAGATCACAATTCACTTTATGCCCTAAGAACTCGCTTAGAATTGAAAATATTCCTGACCAGGAAATTCCTCTCCGGTCAGGTGCAATTGCTCAGTCCAGTGGAAGCGGCCAAGGATTCGTCAAATGTATGTGTAAAACAAAGTGCCAAAATATGAAATGTCTTTGCGTGAAAAATGTAATGAAATGTAATTCAAAATGTCATTCAAGCCTACCATGTTGCAACAAGTAGGTTAATTTTAATTTCTTATTTTTATATGAAAATTTTGTTTCCCTTAATAAGAAAGGCATAAATTTTGTTTTGTACAACTTTCATTTTTCTTTACGTATTTTGAATAAATTTTTTTAATGGCACTCTCATTATTTTTTCAGAATAACATTTGTATTTTTGAGGAATGCACGTCATTTATATAATAGCCTTATCAGGACCTTTTTTCATACTTTGCCTAAATAGCATTTGTCATTCTATAGAATGCCTAGGGAAAGTATGTAATAATTCTCATATTTCATACTTTGCCTAAAAACGTCCGGCATTATATACAATGCCTAGGCATTCTATAGAATGCCGGCGTTTCATACTTTGCCGGTAATATATATGTAGCATGGTCTACCTTTTTCTTATTAAAATAATTTTGATATACACATATATGATTTTCAATATATCCTTCATAGGTATTTTATCTACCAATGGCATTTTGTATGCCACTAAGTTTGTATCTTGTTCACAGCCAGTTCAACCTTCTTTATCAGTTCTGGATACATACGCAGGTGAGAGCTTTAGTTTTAAAGTAATGCACGTGGACTCCATGCTGTCATTGCTGCTTAATATTACTTAAAAGACAATAACAGACAGTTATTTTGACACTAGCGTAAGGTTTAAAAACACGACGTTTCGGGAGCCAACTGCTCCCTTTGTCGACAAAGGGAGCAGTTGGCTCCCGAAACGTCGTGATTTTAAACCTTACGCCAGTGTCGAAATAACTGTTTGTTATGGAATCTCTTGGTGAAAGTCTGTATCGTTTCGTTAAAAGACAATATATATAGTCTAAAAATGACAAAAGCAACTAAGTTTGGCTGTTGGAAGCTACCGTTAGGTGAATCTACATGCTGGTCCAGATGAAGAACAATTGCACGGTTATTAAAAACCTTTTCTTAATATCAATTTTCCTCGTTTCAATATTTTATTTCTATTTTTATAGATCAATTTTTATAATATTAATTGGTTTTTTCCTCTTTCGCCTCTCTAACATGTGGATTCACCTGAGGGTAGCTTCCGATAGCCAAACTTAGTTGTTTTGTCATTTGTAGACTGTATACTAAAGGTTTCTTTGAGCTGTAAAACTGTTCTGGAGTACCTAATAAGTATTTTCAATTTCGAAGATTTATTATATTTAACTGCATAATTGGAAAATTTTTCTTCAAAACATTGCTTTTATATATATATATATATCATCATCATATTCAACCATTATCTATCCACTGCTGGATGAAGGTCTCTCCAAATGCTTTCCACACAAGTCTATCCTGAGCAATTCGCTTCCACGTCACCCCAACCTGTTTTCTTATTTCATCCACCCATCTAGTTTGAGGACGTTTTCTAGGTCTTCGGTGGTCTCTTGGAATCCAGTTCAGAATTTCTGTTGTCCATCGTTGATCAGTTCTTCTTGCAATATGCCCAGCCCATCGCCATTTCAGTCCTTTTACTTTAACAATGATGTCCTCTACTCTAGTTTGCTCTCTCACCCAAGTGTTTCTTTTTCGATCTCTCCTAGTTATTCCAAGCATGCACCTCTCCATGCTCCTTTGCGTTGTCTGTAACTTTCGTATTGCTCCAACTGTTAGACTCCATGTCTCTGATCCATAAGAGAGGACTGGCAATACACACTGGTTGAAGACCTTTCTTTTTAGACACAAAGGCAATTTCCCCTTCAGGATAAAACTGTTTCTTCCAAATGCACTCCAGCCAAGTTTAATACGTCTGTTGAGTTCTTTCATAATGTTGCCATCCATTGAAATCAGCTGGCCAAGGTAAATATATGAATCAGCAATTTCTAGCTCAGTGTTGTCAACTTGTATTTTTGTTTCCTCTACAAAATTATTGAACATGATCTTAGTTTTTTGTAGGTTCATCTTGAGTCCAACTTCTTTACTTCTAGTTGAGAGCTCTTGTACCATGTCTTGGAGTTCTGATGGGTTCGTTGAAAAAATAACAATGTCATCAGCAAACCGCAGATGATTTAAATATTCACCATTTATTTTTATTCCCTTGTTATTCCAATTTATCAGCTGAAAAATCATCTGTAAAGCTGAAGTAAAAAGTTTTGGAGAAATGGTATCTCCCTGCCTCACACCTTTACCAATTTTGATAGTTTTGGTATCTTTATGTAACCGAAATTTTGCACTTGCATTTTTATACACACGTTTCAATATGTCAATGTACACATCCTCGATGTCTGCTGATCTTAAAGAGTTGATGACTGCTGATGTTTTAATAGAGTCAAAGGCCTTCTCATAGTCAATAAATGCCACACACAATGGAAGTTCATATTCATGTGTTCTTTCAATTAATTCTCTTAATACTTGAATATGGTCCACTGTACTGAATCCACTTCGAAATCCAGCTTGTTCTCTTGGTTGAGCTGCATCTAATTTTTTCTGCAGGCGATGTGTTAGAACTTTTGTGAAGATTTTATAAATAGCAGGTAACAAGCTAATTGGTCGGTAATTTTTCAAATCCTCTTTGTCCTCACCCTGTATATATATATATACAGGGTGAGGCAGAAAGGACGGACGCTTTTTAAAAACTACAAAATCGTTAATTTCTTTTTAAAAAGAAATTTATTGGCATATCTGATTTTATATTGAAATAGCATTTGACAAAAGCAAGTGTGGAAAACAACATCTCCCATGTGGTATCCGTTATCACTAATGCCTTATAGATGATTTCTGAAGGCATTCTTGGACGTTGCACAGTTTGTCTGACGCTTTCCACATTTTCAGGGGTACGCATCTTTCATGTAGCCCTCGGCAGTTTCTTGCTCATCAGTGTACCTCGTGTACGTGTTGAAACCCAACGTAGACTAGTGTTACGTGCGGGAACAGTTTTATTTCTATGGATATTTGAAATGGCAACTAAACTCACTTTAAACTGTCGTGATAGACTGTTTATTCTTGACGAAACGGTCGTATGCAAAAACGTGGTGTTCTATCATCCACGACTTCATGGCTTCAACTGAAAAAAAATGCTAAGACTTCACGAACTTAACATCACCTACCGTGCATCTCTCACTTCGCCTCGTGGAGAGTTCTAGCCATTTCAAAAACGTCCGTCCTTTCTGCCTCACTCTCTCTCTCTCTCTCTCTCTCTCTCTCTCTCTATATATATATATATATATGTGTGTGTGTGCGTAATTTTTTTCCCAAGTATTACGTTTTAAGTATAATTACAATAATTTTCATAGGTTATACGTTCGTTGGGGCCATTGGAATGCATTTTGAATACACCTAGCCATCATCGCGTGCATCACGGTAAGTGGTTTAATGTATTGTGAAGAATTGTAGCCAATTTTACTTGATTAAATGAATAAATCATCGATCATAATCCATTACTAAATTTCAACCAATAAATAACTAATTCGTGAAAGATGATTTTGATTATAAATAAACCGATTTCCTTTTTTTAAGCATAGAAAATTGATTTTTTCACAGGAAGAAACAGATACTGTATTGATAAGAATTATGCCGGAACTTTGATTATTTGGGATCGAATGTTTGGAACGTTTGAAGCCGAAAACCAAGAGGTCGTTTACGGCCTTACCCATCCGATAAATTCCTTCTCCCCATTTCACGTTCAGGTAAGGTAAGGGGCAGTGTGGAAATAAATAAATAAAAGAATTAAATGTTGTTGCATAAATACGCAACAAGTAAGAGATAAATGTATTTTTATTAGTGGGTTTCCAAAGATATTGAACTGGCTATTGCGTTTGGTTTTTCTGTCTGTCTGTATGCAGTAAAAAGGGTAAGGTAAAGGTCTCCCATAAATGCAATAATTATGGTTGTTGTTAATGCTGAAAACCTACCGAGTTACTTGAGAATTGGAGAGTTTCAGATTAGAAAGTTGCAAATTAGAGAGTTTCGGATTAGAAAGTTGCAAATTAGAGAGTTTCGGATTAGATAGTTGTGGATTAGAAAGTTGCTAATTAATGTTAATTGAAACCTGCTAAATTTAAATATCGACCTTACGCGTTTTTCTTCCACTTGCTGGTTGCAAATATAAAATAAGCAAAAAGTAAGTGCACGCTTCCGTAAATGCACAATACGCAAGGGAGAGAGAAGTAAGGGTATATGATGGAAAAAAAAGGAAAAATCGTTGTTTTCTTAAATACATTAACAGCCCTTCATGCATGAGGACTAGCAAAAGGTTTACACCAGGCCCGTAGTCAAGCCGGGGCCAGCAGGGGAGCTGCTCCAGTTTCCCCATCGAGCTATTTGTGTATGTCCACAAATACTATATTGAAGGTTTGAGTAATAAACTCTACGGGTGTATATGTCACATAAAAAATATACGTTAATGCAGAATTTTTTTTTGTGAATGCAATTGAAATAGTTATGTGCGTTTCTGTGGAATTTATTTTTTTGAACCACTACAATGCCATTTCACTGCCCGTCTCTTCTCGACCTCTCTCCAAAGACCTGTCTTATGACCCCATCCCCCACCTCCTTTCAGGAATTCCTAAAGGGGTCTGGTTGGCATTATATTACGATGGGGTCCATTACGTCACATCAGAGATTATCTCTGATCTATATCAAATCTAATGTACCAGTATAGGATAAAGGCAAAACTACATACTTGTATCATTTCCACGTGAACTCATGACCTTTTAATGGTAGCCATGTGGTGTCCGCTGTCACCCCAACCCAGAAAGAGTAATACTAATCCTAGTTACAAGACTTTAACATTTTACAAAGTTATGGAAACGCCTGCTGACAAAGGAAAAAAAAACAAAAAGTTTAAAGCTGCAGCTAAATGTTGCAAAATTCTTAAAGTTACGTTTAAAAAGTGTTCACGTTTTAACCATTCTCCCATACTTTGTGAAGGAGAAAATGAAACAGCAGGACAACTAGTGTAAGAAAAATCTCTACACACTCAAGAAGGTACACTAAATTTTCAAGTCATTCCAGGTAAGCCATCATGGCTTAGCCATGATATAATTTTAGGGCATTTCATTATGGAACGCTGTTTTACCATTTATTCACGGAGCACTGAAAAAGCAAAAATAATGTTTTAAAAAGTGATGTGAAAATAAGTGATAAAAAAGTGACAGTAAAATTAATATCAGTGTTGTAGTATTATTATGTTCGTATCCTATATGGTATATAATACCATATGCTAGTTATATTCAAACTGGATTTCACAGAATCCCAAGATTTTGTAAAACATTTTTGGGGGTTACGCAATGTTTTTTATTACAGTTTGGATTTCTGTTTTTTGTTATTTCATTTTACAATTTTAAACCCGCTTTTTAGAGGCAGAAGGTACATTTTTGCTATTTCCATTGGCATAACTAGGGGATGAGGCCTAGCCCCACTAGAAAAAAATTAGCCTCCGCTAGAAAATTTCTGACTCAATAAAATGTCTAAGTAATACTATGTGCCGAAGATTGAGATGGAGGCTATAGCGCCCACCTCACCGTTCAAGGGTAGTTAGTGTCAATGACTATATCTGAAAAATTTGAATGTTTTTAATAATTACTATCATTCTAGCGATCAAAGGGATATGTCAGGGTGGCCACAGAATCTGAATAAAAATAATCCTTAACATTTCCTTGAATTCTAGTGAATATGCTTAAAATTTCCCTGATTTGTTTCAAACAGCTACACACGAAAGGGAAACAACATATCAAGCTCATCATGGGGGATTTCAATGCAAGAATTGGACAACAGGAACAAGGAGAGACATCGGTTGGTAAATACGGATATGGGGAAAGGAATGAACGTGGCGATCAACTCATCGAATTTGCAGAAGCTGAAAATCTTAGCATCATGAATTCATTTTTTAAGAAGAAACCGCAAAGAAAATGGACATGGAAACACCCAAATGGGGGAACTAGTGAAATTGACTATATCCTGGCAAACAAGAAATCAATTATTGAAGATTGCAGTGTTCAAGATAAACTTGCAAAAACTAAAATCATGTTCAAGAATTTCGTAAAGAAAACAAAAATACAGGTTGACAACATTGAGCTAGAAGTTGCTGATACATATATCTACCTTGGCCAGCTGATTTCAATGGAAGGCAACATTATGAAAGAACTCAACAGACGTGTTAAACTTGGCTGGAGTGCATTCGGACGAAACAGTTTCATCCTGAAGGGGAAATTGCCTTTGTGTCTAAAAAGAAAGGTCTTCAACCAGTGTGTATTGCCAGTCCTCTCTTATGGATCAGAGACATGGAGTCTAACAATTGCAGCAATACGAAAGTTACAGACAACACAAAGGAGCATGGAGAGGTGCATGCTTGGAATAACTAGGAGAGATCGAAAAAGAAACACTTGGGTGAGAGAGCAAACTAGAGTAGAGGACATCATTGTTAAAGTAAAAGGGCTGAAATGGCGATGGGCTGGGCATATTGCAAGAAGAACTGATCAACGATGGACAACAGAAATTCTGAACTGGATTCCAAGAGACCACCGAAGACCTAGAAAACGTCCTCAAACTAGATGGGTGGATGAAATAAGAAAGCAGGTTGGGGTGACGTGGAAGAGAATTGCTCAGGATAGACTTGTGTGGAAAGCATTTAGAGAGACCTTCATCCAGCAGTGGATAGATAATGGTTGAATATGATGATGATGATGATGATGATAATAATGATGATGATAT
>QLNU02011315.1:0-24475 GCA_006491805.2 Dysdera silvatica
ATACAGTAAAACCTCGATATGTCGCCACTCAAGGAATTAAAAAATTGCGATAAAAAGCGGAGTGACGACTTAAACGTAGCAAGAACTGTAAATACTCCATAAGCATTACTGCAATGATCAAGTAAATTTTAAAATTTTCACACTATAATAAATAATTAAGTAATAAAATTGTGGGCTCCCACAATCGGAATGCTGGTTCACTTCGCAGGCTTTCTTAACTGTTGCCACTTTGAATAGCAAGAAACGCAATCTCAATTCTTTCCACAGTAATGAGTTATCTGAAGTTGCATTTGAATTGATGGCAAGTAAACGAAGGTTTAATTCCATTATTATCTACGAGAACTAGACGGGTCCGAAGAAAAATGAAAGACTTACCGAGATTTTACAGTATAACCATAATCAACAATTATCTATTCATTGCTGGATGAGGGTCCCTCCAAGTGCCCTGCGTACATGCTTATTTTGACTGCTGACTATTATTATCCTGCGTACATGCTTATTTTGAATAATTCATGTGTACTCTATTATCCCAACCTGCGTTCTTATGTAATCCACCCATCTGGTCTAATAACCTTACCCAAGTCTTCAATGGTTTTTTGTAGCCCATGTGAAAATATGCTCAGCGCATTATCACTTAAACTTTTTTTTTTTTTAACAAAGATGTCCCTAATATCCTCGTTTGCTCCCTCATACTTGGAAAACTAAGTCCCAATGCAGCATGACCTATTTCATCACTGCACAGAAAAATGCAAATGTTTTTCATTTCCCCCTTGTTATTCCAAGTACATGCATCTTTCCATGTGCCTTGACGCTGTATACAATGAATCAGATTCTTATGTGTTCAAACTTGTAAGTAACATCTACACAGAAGTTTAAAATACCGAGAAATAAAAATTCTGAAACCTTCTTGGAGTTTTTCTTTTTTCACTATAAGGCTTGGATACAAAACACACCAGTCGGCTTCCAAGTTTTCATTTGGCAAACAAGACGATGGCAATTTTATGCTTTTAATAAAATCTTCACCTAACTCTTCATTAAATTGAAGTTCAATGGAGCATGTACGCACATCTGTACCTTTCCTAAATCGAAAAGTTCAAGTTGGAATATTATAGCTGCATGATACAATTATACACATAGTTACTTTGTTTGGACAGAGTTTCAAATTTCATTTCATGTCTAAATTCAATAATTGCTATAAAAAAATCTATTTCTTACATTTTTTTTTAAATACAGTAAAACGCATGTATAGTGTGATTCAAAGGACTAAGTAAAATTCACACTGTAAGCCGGAACACACAATATCCAGAAAATCCTTGTAAATAATAACTAAAACGCTAACTGATAACTAAATTGCTCAACATTTTGTAATTGTAAATCATATATGTATGCAGTACACGTATATATGTTTGTACAAGGAACACTGGAATATATACGTGTGTAACCTCCCCATATTTCACCGTGAAAAGGCAGACACTTCCCACTCCGAAGTCAGAGTTTGAGCAGTAAGTTTGCGTCCGTGGGAGACGAAGGCAACCTAACTCAACTGCCGTTTTAGTATCATACTAAAAGCCTTGGTTTTTAGTACACATTCATTAGGTATTGTTTAGGGGACTTGCCAAAAATCGCACAAAAAGTGGGTTCACACTATACACGGGCTTTACTGTAATAATAATAATAATACTGATTTATATACAAAGCATGGAAATTTGAATTAATTCTGTGAAAAAAATTACCCTACCGAGGTATATATGAACCATTTTTCCAGTCAAAACCATACTGTTTATTTCTATTTTATTTTCCACAAAGCTATCTCTTCTATTTTAAGTAACCAAAATAATTTTACATTATTTTGGTTACTTAACCCCTTAACATACCGATTATTTCAGAAAGAGTGTTTCAATTTTCATCTAATTTTTTTATTGCTAAATTCTAACAATCACTTAAGGACAAAACTAATGGCAACAGTCAAATTATTTTTAATGAAGATAACAATAATATACTTAAGGCTAAAATCTTCCTTTAATAAAACCTTGAGTATACTTGAGATGTTGAACAAAAACTTTTATTTACCTAAGGTTCGTGTGAAAAATAAAAGTCATTGTTATATTGACATTTTACAACACTACAAAAAAATAAAACACAGCTAAAATATGCTTGAATACAGAAGTAACTCTCATGCGTATGTGAGAGCTTGCTGAATGTGAGTTTTATATATTTGTTGCAGTGTGATACGCTCTGAAGCATGGGTCAACGCACAAAGCCACACCGCAATCTTTACACATGTATCTGGACTCTCGCCATATTTTCTTCCCTCGCACGTCACATATACTACCACATATTCGGCACCATCTTGTTGAGTTTTGCTTCTTTTCAGTGGGAGGAATCACTGAAGGAAAATGGTGGCCAATAAGACGTAATGGCGTTTGTTTTGCAGACGGACAACCTGCTGCCTTTGAAGAAAATTCTTGTTTGTGATGTTGTTTAAACCATTTTCTGAACAGCATCAATAAGAAAATCGAGTGAATTCTTCTTTCCTCCGTGTTCTTGTAAAGGACGAACGCATTCCAAATTACGAGATCCACAAGGTGGAAAAAAATCTTTTTATAATACTTTTTCCTTCTCTTACGGGTCGGAGGATTGTTTGCAAGGTGTTAATCCACCTTATCCATACCTCCAATTGTATCATTGTAATCGAACACAGCAACGGACTTCACAACATCCGTGTTGTTCTTCCGGCATATTTGCATATCTGGATTGTGGACAGTAGATAAGATGCAAACATCTCTCTTATCTTTCCACTTCAGTGCCAGAAGTTTTCCTCTCTGAAATGCTACGATATCTCCTTTCTTCAGTTTCTTGCTGTGAAACGATGGTGGCATGTCCTTTCTTGTAGGTCCCACAGTGCCATATATATCTGTTCTGTTAGCAATCAGCATGTCGGCAAGTTCGAGCGAACTGTAATAGTTATCTACAGTTAGGCAATACCCCATATGAAGGAGGGGTTTCATCAGAGTCATAACTATTTGCAATGACTGTGGAAGGTTCTGATAATCTACATCAAACTTAGTACCTTTACCTGTGTATATTATTAGGGACCAAACATACCCGGTTGACGATTCACACATCGTGTATGTCTTGATGCCAAATCTAGCACACTTGAGAGGCAAATATTGAACCCATCCGTCCTTTGTACAATATCAGACTTTCGTCAATTGTCACATCTCTTTTAGGGGTACACACACTTCTAAATTTTTTTGGATAAGTGATCTAAAAATAGGCCATATTTTATTCAATTTTGGTTGGGGTTGAGTTTCAGCATCATATGTACTGTTATCAGAAAAGTGTAGGTTTCTTTTCAAGATCATAAATTTGTTATATGGAAGAATTTTGCAAAAAATCGGTGTTGCAAAATAAGGATTCTTTGTCCAATACATTTGATATGCAGGCTTTTTGACAATACTCTGCAACAACATCAATGCAATAAAAATATACATTTTATCCATTGTTGTGTCCTTCCATTCCAGTTCGTGTATATCTCTTGCATATTTGTTAGTTTTGGTCGCCAAAATGTTGATGAAGTCATCATCTATAAACTGACTAATATAGTACACAATATTATTAGTATGTGAATCGATATTTATTGAAGGCTTACCTGTAAAAGGAAAGCATGGTGGGGGAGATGGAAGTGGTTTCAAAGTATCTATTTCACACCATTGTCTTGCACTCGCAATATCAACGACAATCAAATTTGATGAATCACTTTCTGATCCCGAACTATTTTCATAATCTTCGTCACTACTTTCATTCCCACTAAATTCAATATCAAATTGTTCGTCTTCTTCCTCGCTGTCCATTGTTGCAGCACACAGCAGTTTTCACGATGCACGCAAAATAAATTGGAAGTCAGTAGCTTTAAAATCAGGATCCCACCAAAGCCTGATACAACAGAAATTTCACTTACAAATTTTCCCTCCAGAATACGCTGTAATTTCTACTACAATATGGGCATTACAGAGCATTCTAGCGGAAGCGGTGAAAAACAGCAGAAATGTGGCCAAACTATTATTTTCGAGCTTTGAAAATTTGTACAGTTCAACAATGATGATGCCCAAATATACTCAAGGTTTCATTTTTTGGTAAAAATTAAAAGCTTGAATTTACTCAAGCTGATATGCTAAGGAGTTAAAAATAGTTTTATACCATTTTGATTACTTAAAAGTAGTTTTACACTCTTCTCAACTAATGACTTTTGCACAGATCCCTTTGTTATTATATAATATATAATATATATGTTAGAAAGATGTGATATATGGAGTAAAGATGAATAAACGATCGCTAACAAACATATCAGTTTATAGGTTATGTATAAATGTTATCGTATACTTACACACATTCCAAAACTCTCACCGACTTCAATGTAGGATGCAAATTTTTCAACTAAAATGACAAATTCTCATTATCACATGTGTATAAATATCATCTTTTTCACATGAATAGTGGAGTTAAATTTTTCTAGAGATTTGCTGTCCGATTACAGATTAGTCATCACTAGCTTAAAAGGCTTACAACAGAGTATGTTGAGACAGATGCTTACGAGGGATATCAATAGCGATCTCTACATAAAAGTTAAGATAACCTTTAATATGCATTAAAAAAACTTACTGCCGCTTCGACATCATTTTCCAATTTTGCATTGTCAACGTCCGCTGAATAACGTGCTTCCATAACGGGTAAAGACTTCAGAACGTGGGAATTTGGGGCTAGAGAAATACAAGTCATAAAAGGAGTTGTTACTAAAAAGTCATTGGGCATTTAATTATAGATTATACTACTTCACATTCAATAATAGTCATATAATTTTCATTCCAAACGTTGATGAGAATCAACAACGATGTCCTTACATATTTTATACCATACTTTATATGCAAGTGAATTAACATTGTTAACTATACTATGTATACTTGTCAGGCCTTACCGTTAAAATCACTATTCGGAAAAGAGCATTGACATAAATGCGGAATACCAATTACAATGAACTGCCTGTGGCATTGAATCATTGCACAAGTACAAACAAAGTTAGAACAAGAATTTATTAACGATAATAACTATGAATAATTCAAGAAATAACAATTATCAAAGACACAAGCCTTGGGCTCAGAATTTGTACATTCACCAGCTAATCACACCTACCAAGTTCATGGAAGTCATTGTCTCTCACGTCACCCACTGATATGGTAACTATCCTTTAGTAACACATCATAGGTCATGTAATTAACCAAAGATACACTATGACGGATGGGATCCAGAAAAGTTTCCCCTGGTAGAGAATGCGAAAGCTACAGAAATGCAAATAATACACCCAATTTTTTGCAGCAGAACTCCTGTCATCCGAATTTCACTTAACCGAAGTGACCTTCTGCAAAATTTGTTAATTATTTAAATTGCTGTTTTAAGTGTATGCACATTCTGTGTTTCTTAGCAATAACGTTGATATTGTGGAAACCGTTTATAACGAACCATGGTCATCCGAACTTTGCTTAAATGAAATGACCTTTTATACTATTTTTTTTATTAAATGTCCTTTAAAAAAAATAATTAAAAAAAAAATGTATGGAAGGTCATTTTGGTTAGGCGAAGTTCTGATGAATGAGGTTCGTTTTAAATGATTTCCACTGTATAAGGCATTTTGACAAAAAATGTGAAACAAATGTCCACTTAAAAAACAAATTGTACAAATAATTTTAGTTAAGCAAAGTTCGGATGACGGGGTTCTACTATTAAAACATTAGGTGTTTTGTTTATATTTTTATAGCCTGCTCATTATTTACTGGGGGTGAAATTTCCGTGGAGCGAAATCTCTGCGGGGCAAGATGCCGGGGCCACTTTTTCGTAAACTATGGCAGATACCTCCCAAACTATGTGGCACTAACAATAAGGCCTATTCACATACTGACAGGGGCTCTTAGCAAGTCCACTCCTCCAGCTTAATACTTTGCGGCTATATAAACAAGGACTCTACAATTCCGCTCACCGCTAAGATGAAAACATGCTTCCAGGAACTCGCACCATTCCAGCATTAGGCCACTTGTGCAATCTATACAATCAAAACACAGCATATTCAAACCCTAACATAGATTCCCCCATGACGGAATCAAACTTCTGCCCAACGCCATCAGGAACATGTGAACATGTAAAGAAGGACCCTGACCAGCCTTTAATGTGCCACTCACATGGAACTCAAAAAGTGCACAGCAGATTTTAACTGTTGAGTTTGAACGGCAAAGATGATGTCATGCTACATTCACGCCACCTCTTTTAACACAACCATTATAAAATAAAGACACATCACTACAAAACTGGAACACTAATGTCACTGTTGACACATTGCTAGCTAAGACGTAGGGGCAATTGTCCGTTACACATTAACGTGTTTCAAAATTTTCGCTACAGTTCTTCTCGTCATGATTAATCTTCCTCTTTCTGTCTATGTGCCTTGTTCTGTGCAGCATGACCACAATCTGAAAAACCACTTCAATCGTTGCATTAGAATTGCGGAAAACAGAATAAATGCAAAAATAACTACATAAAAATAAAAAAAAAGTTCCTGTAATCAGAAGACAGAAGACCAGTGGCAAATAATGGTGACTATGCTGGTACAAACCTGTAGGCAATTGAAGAGAGTGTCACGGTAGCTTGTTAATTACTTGCAGCAATATTACTTCATAAATCACTTGAGGAGAAAAGAAAGATTTTGTGCATCCAGTAGGGTACGATCCCATAAAAAGGCTGTGAGATCATACCCCACCGGACACGCGAAATCTATCTTTTCTCTGAGAGTGATTTATCAAGTCTATCTAAAGTGCTTTCATGGGGAAAATTACACAATTTACAGATTTTCTTGGGAAGTTCGGCGATGTTTCAGAAATTTCTTATAGAACCCTGATATTTCATGAAGCCCACTTTGAGAAACACTGTAATATACTACAGCTTGATATGCTTTATTTTTCTATCTGATGGAAAACATCTTTTAGTTAATATTCTAGTATCTGAAATTAAAATTTCATCTTACCTAGATTTGAGCATGTGTTGTCGTCTGTGAATATTGCAGGGCATGTGCACTTCGTTTCCAGCTTCTTTTGTCCTTGTATTACATGACATTCTTTATTTTTATCAGAACACTCTTTTATGTTTTTCCCAATTTCACATAAAGCTAAAAAAGTTAAATATTTAAAATAAATTTACACAGAAAATGTAAAGAGACTTGAAAAAGGTTTTTAAAAAGTCAAAATACATTTTTTTCAATTTTTAAATGAATCATATCAATCAATTTCCTTAGTTATTAGTATATAATACTATTAATTTTTTAGAAACAAAACTTCAAATAAGGAATCATCGGTAATAACACAACTCTACACTCCTGATTTTTAACACACCAATGTAGCAGGAGGAAGGAATTGGACAAATGACATTGCAAGTAAAAAATTTCGTCACTACTCAACACATGAAATCTAGAGTAGAAAGGAAATAGAAGAAACAAAGTTTTTCAAATACGGGAATTTAAAAACGCTCAATTTCTAAAACTCGTAAATTCTGAACATTCTGAAAGTTTCCACAATACTTGAGGAGGCAGATTACTAGTAAACTCATACGGATATGGTAATATCTATTACCTGAACATCATTTTTCAAGAAACCTGTTAACTGACGTCCATTTTCATGGCAATTACTTCCGTCTTAATAGCAATCCTGTGCAAATTGTGCCACACGAAAATTCATTTAAAACCTTCTTAAGACGTTTTAAATGAATAACTTCAAGGTTAAATCTCGAAAATCTGATTTAAAATAAAAACTCTTTGAATTGATGCATTTTTTATTATCCAAAAATTTCTATTTGCCGATGAAAGGCTCCATTCTAATTGATTGGATAATAAAGATTCAACTTTTTGTTAATAGGGTAAATATCATATTAATAGCTATATTATAGATATTATGCATTAACATATGAAATGCATGTAGATACACTGATAAGTAGATTGAAAGACAAATGTCATGTTAATAGGAAAAAAGACAGTATAGGTTGTGTTAGGATATTACATTATGAGATGTAAAGGATATAAATACACTTAAAAATAGATTAGCAGACTGAACTGAACTATTAATAGATGGAATAAATATCACAAGAGAGATTGCATTATGACAGCAAACAGCAGAATAGTTAAAAAGAAGCAATAACATCATCATTGATATGTACCGGTGCATTTTCCATCATTATCTTTATCTTCATCATACCCATCAGGGCATATACATTTGTACGAATCGTCAGTATCTTCACACCGAGCAGTTTTGTTTTCACACACTTTTCTGATATCTTCATCCTTACACATGTTTCGTTCTGTAATACAATGAAGGAAGTCACAATCACAACTTCGAATAACAATAATTCCTGTATTACATTATTCTTAAGTAAATGAATTTAATGCCTTATCAAACACATATATGGACTCTATTTAGCATATTATTATAAACCTGAAATCAATTAGAAACAAATTCATGTGTTTTAAATGGGGCATGAATTTTCATATCAAGTTAGATATGTCGCTGATGATTCATTTCAGAGGATTTCTTTCATCTCAAATATAATACATTCTGCTTGAAACGTTCTAAAACCATGTAATGTACAATAAAATATATTGCTGGTAAACATGTTACCACTGCGGGGGGGCTTGAATGTCAGCATCAGAACTAATTGGTATTCTTTTACGGTGCATAATTACGTTATTATCAACAATCAATTTTTTTTCTTTAGCATAGATAATTAGGAGATGACTGTATACATACTGTACATATGTATATATACAGTATGTATACCGTACATATACATATGTCACAATGTTTACTTTCACATGTTATGCCGTTTTCAGATTTCTTGTATTTTCCTGTACAGTTGCAACTTTTTGCTTCTTCATCATATGGGTTGCCGAGGCAAAATTTTTCATCAAATACACAATCTGCAAATAATAAAAAGTACATCAGTAGAGTATAATATTCAGAGTATATGGAAAACATTCTATCTGATATAATCTATGTGAAAATGTATGTAGTGTAATGCTCTAATGTAAATAACAATATACAAATGTGCTATGTATATCCAAAATGTTGAATATCTCAGAAACTACAAGTCTGTCACCCTATGTGTCATTGTACCTAGCCCTCCCCCCCCCTCCGGACTACCCATCCAAACTCATTGCTGT
This sequence comes from Dysdera silvatica, assembly GCA_006491805.2. Taxonomy (NCBI): domain Eukaryota; kingdom Metazoa; phylum Arthropoda; class Arachnida; order Araneae; family Dysderidae; genus Dysdera; species Dysdera silvatica. The sequence continues at coordinate 9,251 of QLNU02011315.1, forward strand.
TAAACTCATTAAACTATCTCAGCTCTAATCTAGCTCTAAAGTCAGAACCATGACACCCAACACCAAATCAGCCCCTAACACACAATGTGCCATCATTCCTCCCAACAATGACCAGACGTGTGCAGGGTGGATACACCACCTGGGCCCAGCCCTCGGTTTCCGGCGATACCATAGCCACTTAACAGGGAACTACCCCGAGTGGGAGTCCTAACTGAGTTGCCGGCAACGTATTAACCACATCGAGTTGGCAACACTCCAATGTTGTTTATTGCACGCTAGTTCCAGACGAGGAGAGACCTTGTTCTCTCGAAACGTGCGTCGAACCATCTTTTAAACTTACAACTACGCTAAAAAACGTTGTTATTTTTCCATTATTGTTATATTTGCGTAGTGTTCGTCACTTTTCCAGTCTTTACACACATATATCTATACAATATGCATATATAGGGTACAATCCAAAACACATGTTGATTTGATTGCCCCCAGTGGCAAACATATTCAATTAGATATTAAATACTCTCTTCATTTTTGTTTAAAAAACATTTTTGTTTCTTTTTGGTTTGGTGTTTTATTTCTGCTGGTATGTTATTCCATAAAAATTTATATTATTTTTTCTGTAGTTAGTTCTTATTTTAATCGATTTAAAATCTCCCATGTTTCTTGTGTTTGTATGTTACATATTGTATTAAATTGCTTTTACATATACTTTACCTTTTGACTTTGATTTGTAACCAGGAGGACATACACAAGCATATGAACTACCCCTTTTAATGCAACTTCCAGTTGTACATTTTTGTCCTTCACTACATTTATCTTCAGCCTTCTCGAGCACTGCCAATGATTTAAAGTAGATACATGTGAGGGCAAAATTAATTATACATAATCGATATATATTCTAATTTTTATGTCAATTATAACTAAACCATGGCTTTAAATTAAAGCATCGTTCCAAAGTTTTATGCTTATTGCTTTAATTCAAAGCCATGGTTTTATAATGAGTAATGATTTAGACATATTCTGCATACTTCTCCTGTGTTCACAAATGCGACAGTTTATTAACACAGGTAACGTCATATAATTAACATAGCTTATGTATATAGTTAATATAGGTAATGTTTAATATAGTATGTATAACATACATATAATAAATATAACTAGTTTTTGAGTTGGTTCACTGCTTTATCTTGTCTATTCTGTTGATTAAAGACGATAGTTGTAATTAATTAACACACTACAATAATAATTTACTAGATCCACACTCACGAAAAATGTAATCGAAATAAATGCTATAAAGATCGAAACAGACACTTCTTTTTACATGACATGAATAGTAGTAACTATTCTTTCCTTACCACAGTTCTTTTTATCATCTTCCAGTTTGAAGCCTTTATCGCAACTGCATTCTGCTTGTCCTTCTTTAACCCTGCATTTCTGTTGGCAACCACCAGAAGCTGGAAGTTTACAAACTGCACCTGAAAATAAAGCATGCCAAATATATCTTGTGCTAAAATTTGAAACATAAGAAGTGGTATAGGTGACCAAGTATTTCAATGTCAAATAGAAAAAAAATACATATAGCATGATTAATTTTAAAATGTATTTGCGCTGGGGCATATAGTAATAATTATATAATGGGAAACGGTTATACAGAAATGCATTATCTGTATTTTTTTAATGTAAATAATATCTAATAAGCATTTCAATGCTCTTATTTCCAACATCAATACTCTTAAGAACCATCAGTTTTACTATTATTGACGATATTATTAGTACAAAAATCAGGGTTCCTACTCATATTAGAAAAAAAATTCCCTGACCTTTGCATCAAAATTCCCTGACTTTTTTTCATCAAAATTCTCTGACTTTTTCATCAAACTTCCCTGACCAATCACAAACAAAACATTTAACTAAACTTCATTTGTAGGAAAAATGGCTTCATGCTTGTGGTAAATTAAGCTATTCAAAACGGAAATTAAGGCAGATTTTCCTTTTTTCAGGTTCGAGTCAAAAATCCTGTTTCTCTCTAACCTTTAGGGATCGTTTCAAATTATCTGATAATTCTAGGTTCTCCAGATGAGTAGGAATCCTGAAAAATTATGATGTTATATTATAATATTCTTCCGTACTTCGACATTTTGTGCCATCGAAATAAGAGTCTTCTCCACATATACATATCGGAGATTTTGGATTTTGTGGGTTTTCTTCACATTTACTATCCTCTCCACAAATAGTTTCACATTCCGTATCATTCCCTGAAAATAGAAAAATAATTAAACAGTTGTCCCTAAAAGTATTTTCATTGTTCAATTATTCATATAAATAAGTTCATTTGTAATTAATGCTGTTGTTGCTCATCATTCTAAATTTAGTGGCTTGATTACTTATTTATTTATTTATTATTATTTTCATCAGTATAAATTAAGTGAACTTAATTCCATTCTCATTTTGAATTATATTTACATAAAATTTGAATCATGTTTGCATAACAAATAAAAGAATTTATTAACAGTTATAATTTACATAAAAAGGTTAAACACTGGTAAAATAGCAATGAAAAAGATCACTCAAGCTTTCGGACGCATCAGCAGCAGTCCTTCATCAGGAGTAAAATCATTACTCCTGATGATGATACGTCCGAAAGCTTGAGTGATCTTTTTCATTGCTATTTTACCAGTGTTTAACCTTTTTATGTAATTTCCTCCCTGGTACCCTGTATTTTATTTCTAGTTATGATTTAAATGGAAAAATTAATATTAATCAATTCGTTTAGTATTTTTTATGCATGATATGCAGATGTAAGGTTTAATCGTTTTCTAAGTGCAGTTAAAATTATATGTATCAATTAAAGCTAAACACTATTAAAAATTTACAGAAAAATGAAAAGGAAGAAAAATATTCACCCCCCTCCAAAAAAAAACACCCCTGGGACAGATTCTCCCTTGCTGAAGTTCTCCTCCTCTGGTTTTTCTGACTTCGTTGGTTGTGGCTTTAACTTTCATGTATTGTGGAGTGTGGTCAGTTCCATGTGGTGTTTCTTTGGTTTTTGTCTGTCTGGGAATTGTGTTGGGTGTGGGTTTTATGGCTGAGTATTGGTGGCTTTCTTTTCATTTTTGTTTTATAATCCTATCATATTATTTATCTCTAATGAATATTTATTTAATCGTGCAGCGTTCTTGATACATATGCGTAGATACACAAATGATGAAAGTTTATTATTTTATATATAGAATTTTGTCCTTTTATTTTGCTTTACACACATATACACAGGATACTCATACATTTTTATCTATATACAAAATGAGAGGGAGACATATTATTGGAGACACCAAATAAGGTATATTTTCCCTTATACATCCCCGTGTCCGCAAAGGGGCCAGTTTGGCTGTAGAGCGTAACTACTGTTTATGCCCATCACGTTGCTACGTAGCCAATTGCATGAATTAAATGCAATTTTTGATACATAATTTAAGTAAATGAGCTAATAATACAGCAGAGAAAAAGAACTCCGGAATTCCGTTTCATGATCTGTGTTACTATGTAGTGAAAATAAGCCTAAAAATGCCCTTTTTAACATAATGCAAAAGAGTTGGGAACTGCCAAGTATGTGCAACAGGTGAAGAACATCAAAATAAACACTTTTTATTCAGTAACCTTTTTTCTCCAAAAATTAGCTTTTCGGGCACTACAGTGAATTTAGTGTTTGCATCCATCGAGTTCAAGGTTTGAACAAATGGCTACAATGCACCATTTAAAGAATTTTAAATTTATTTAATGTCAACGGACGTCGAACTCTCTCTGTCGACTTTCCCAAATCAGTTATTTAAATTCACCAGAATTTGTGTAAAATCTGCTGCTTCAGTTGTGACCATAGATCCTACGCATACAATTCCGGTGAATTTTACGGATTTTAAAAAGCCGTCTGAGAGAACCCGATGTCCGTTGACATTAAATAATTTTAAAAATCTTTGAAATGGCACATTGTAGCCATTTGTCAAAACCTTGAACATGTTGGATGTAAATACTTAATTCACTGTAGTGCCCGAACGGCTAATTTTTGGAAAAAAATTCACTGAACAAAAAATGTTTATTTTGATGTGCTTCACCTGTTGCGCATACATGGAAGTTCCCAACTCTTTTCTAATGTACTAAAAAAAAAGGCAGTTTTAGGCTTATTTTCACTACATAGTAACACAGATCAGGAACAGGAAACTGAATTCCGGATTTCTTTGTCCCTTTTGTATTATTAGCTCAATCGCTTAAGTTATGTATCAAAAATTGTATTTAATTCATGCAATTGGTTATGTAGGAACGACCTGGACGTAAGCAGTAGTATTTACACTCCAGCCAATCCAGCGCTTTTGTAGACATGGGAATATTGGCAAATATGCCTATATCCCTGTGTCTACAAAAGGAATATAGGCAAATTTGCCTTATTTAGTGTCCCCAACAACCCCACTTATTTTGTCAGAGTTCAAGACCACCTCATATTATTAACGACTTGCATAGTTATATGTAACCAAAGCTCAATACATTCGGCCGCCACTGGTGACTAGATTTTTGCAATTGGTGAATAGGAAATGCTCCTCCTGCTCTGTTCCTAGGCTTTCTTATTGGGGTAGGTAAGTACCATCATTGCTTGGCAAGTACCGTTATTGCTTGGCGAATACCATCATTGCTTGGCGAGTACTGTCATTGCTTGGCGAGTATGTTTGGCCATGATTTGTGGAACCAGGTATATAAACATGTATTATTAGAGTAAAATCTGTTCATAATGATACTGTCCATAGTGATATTTTCTATGGTCTTGACATGTAGATATGTATCAGGATTAACTTTGTCTATAACGATAAACTGTCTATATGGAATTTTTTTCATCAGATTCCTACAATATGGCTATAGACAGATTTCACTCTAATAAAACTAAAGTATTTCACACAGCTGACAGTATGATACTATGAGTAGCCAATTAAAACCCATATTACATATAAGTTATAAACTTCTTGGACAAAAATTTGATGTAAATATGTCGCATTTTGTGAATCTTGGATGAAAGATGAGTATATCTATCACTTACAAACACAGTTTCCATCCTTTTCATAGTAACCGGAAATGCAGTTGCATATGCCATTTTCACATACCTGGTTAGCTCTGCAAGTAACCACGGCACAACTATCAATCTCTGAAAATTAAGAAGTAAGTAGTAAAGTGAAAGTAACCATGGCACAACTATCAATCTCTGAGAAGTAAGAAGTAAAGATTATACATTCAGACACTTGCAGAGATTATAACAATTAAAAAAAATCATGTTTATAATGACTATCCCAATTTTAGATACCAAGTTAGTTTACATATTCAATGCAAAAGTGAGATTAATAATTTATGATAAGGTTGATCATCAGAAATAAATTCTAACATTTGCAACAGTTATGCAAATTAGGAATAAGTTCATGTCTGTAAAGCTTATCTCACATTCTATACATAAAGCCATGACTAAAACAATATAAATGGTAAACATCCGGTGCCAATTGCATCACAACAGAATTACTTAAAAGCAATCCAGATTTAACGGTAACAATATTACACGAATTATTAAACTTTTAAAAATTAATTGGACTACCCTAATTAATTGATAAGACAACTTGATAATTAAACCACGAAAAAAGAACTTCTCACGTCATAATAATCGAAAAGAAATCAAAATTAACATCAGTGTCGGGTGAGGTCTTAACAAAAATAATTTTAGTAGAATTAAAAATGCTGCGAAGGTATCAAATTAAGGAATAAGCAGGATTTAAGAAAGCCTGCTCAGATCAAATGTTTGCTTAATACGTCATTGTTGTTGAACAAAACATAGAATTCCGATATCCTCTGTATCTATTATGCATTAGCTTTGCAAGTCTTTGATTATTTCAAAAGCGAGACAATGTAGGAAGTCCTAAAAATTTTGAAGCACCAGCAAAATTGATAAAGAAATTTAAGAACTTTTTCCAGAATTATAGTTGCAGAGTCTTGAGTAATAGGGAAATCATGGACGCTTTTAATATAACAAGAGTGAAGCAGGACTATATATTGTCACTAATTATATTCATGCTGATACTAGACAAGGTAACAAGCAGAGCAATTAACGGTAAATCGAAGATCACAATATGCAGCACTTAGGAAAAGAATGGAAAAACTGGATTTCACAGAAGTCATGCCTGATGATGCAGAAGCAAATGAAGGAAAAGCTACAAAAACTTATGATGAAAGGGAAAAAAAATTAAATAAAAATAAACGAGGGTAAAACTAAATTAAAATCATCTTCGGGAATAAAGAAAACCTCAAGATAAAAAAAAGTGAACTAAACTACCTCAAAATAAAATCTACACCACTTTTCATGGGAAGTGCAACACCAAGAAAGATAAGAGACATCAAAGCCACGTGTATTGAATACACAGGTTATGTTACAAGCATGAACAGATTACAAATGCGATTGGGCTAAACTTACAGAATATAAATTAATTATTCGCATATTCACCCAATTTTGCTGCTTTCGAGCAATCAAATGCATTCTTTCCGATGATGTACAGCCAACCAATCACCAGCAGTAGCAATGTGCCAACTCATTCAATAACCAAATCGCTGAAGTCTGTTCATGTATAATAGATTGGCAAAATCATTCATTAATTTGTTCAGTACATGACTTGGCACACGTGGCCAGTAGTATCAGGGTGTCTACTTAAAATAAGAAGCCAAATTTCTTGACTTTTCCTTGATCTCTTCTTGACTATTTTTGTATATTAACTTGACTTCAGAAAAGTTTCTCAATTTTTTTTTTTATGTTTGATAAAACAGCTATATGAAAAATAGTCGAAAATCCTGAAATATAGCTACATATGATGAAAAATAGCTGAAAATCATTAAAAAAAAGCTGTTATGATAAAAAATACCGAAAAAAATTGTTAAAATATCGTATGAAATTACAATTCAACGCAAACGTAAAATTGAAACCTGGGCATAACCCTGACCTACAACATCAATTTAGTGACCTTTTCCTTAACTTCCATGATTTTTATGACCTGGCAGAAACCCTGAGTATGTAGTCCATAAGTATCCTATGCATGATACCATTTAATAACTGTAATATTATCATTTATAAACACAGATACACGTTTTTAGTACAGTTTATCTACAGGGTGTCTCAGTTGAAAAATTCATGTTTTTGATTTCTCTGAACTGTACAGTCAGATTGGATTATAACGTTATTCAAGGAGCCAATGAAATTTTGATGCTATAACCGATAAATTATTTTAAAATGTTGGTAAATAAAATTTAATTCTGTAAATGCCATTATTAGTGCATATAGTGTGTAATTTTATTTTAAATCAAATGTTCAAACACAATGATATAAAACTGAACTATTATCATGGAATCCAATTTGGTTGCCCAGTTGCCACTGACAACTAGATTTTTCCAGCAGACAAGTGGAAAATGTTCTTTTACCTGCTAAGTTTTCTTATTGGAGCAGGTGGGTATGGTTAATAGATTTGCCAAGCTCATATTATTATTTCAATTTATCATCGCAATTCGTCTTCCAATGATAAAGCTTTCTGTTTTGCGGTTAGACCACTGTATTTTGACACAATAACAGAGTTCGACAATAATTCATTTGTCCCTTTTTTTTATTTAACGGTTGTAAAAAAAAATATCTAATTAAATCTATATCTAGAATGCTTTTGTTTAAGAGAAACTATTTACAGATGTGGTAGATTATATTTACATTGCAAGCAAATAACTGTTGTTTGCTGTTATCTTGTGATTGGTGTATCATATTTAAATTTTTTACTTGGTATTTGTACTTGGTACAACTATGGAGAAATTGGATAAGTACTCGGAATATTTTTTTTTGCCATACTTTTAATATTTACCCATGGTGCAAAGCTTTTATTGACTACATTACATGAGAGATAGCTACATTATCTTTCATAAATCCTACCTTTCGCTAGTTGTGCGGGAAACCAAAATTTGTGTAAAATGTAACTGGTGTCATGAAACAGGAAACAAATGCAATCCTTACCACTTCTAGCCTTATTCTAGTATTAAATGTAAAACGTTTGTTGATACCTGATACAGATTTATGAAAACTTAAAGTAAATTACTTACTAACGCATGTTTTCTTGGTGGTATCAAAATAGTTGCCATCAGAGCAGTTGCAAAAACCAGTTTTTAGTTCCTCATCAAATAGACAAGTTTCAGGACAATAGTTGTTCTCCATGCACCATTTAATCTTGTCACATTTGTCACCACCATATCCTTCACTGCATTCACATTTAGCATCATGGGTGTCTGTTTTTTCACAATCGCCATGTTCACCACAATCATGATCTTTACAAGGGTCTTTGGCTAAAAAGTGAAAATAACGTCTTAAATTTAATTCAATGTACAACGTGTGGGCAAAGAATTCAGGTCTAAAAGAAGTAATAGTATTTAAGATCTGAAGGCAGCAAATTGTCAGTATAAACAATCACAATGATCTATCTATCATCTAGATCTATATATAATCTAGCGGTCCAAAACACTCCGGGCTAAACGGAGGGACCCTGGTTCGAATCCAGGATGGGGAAAGCGTCTCTTTTTCTCCAAAATTACATAAGCTCTAGTTTGAGCTGTAATTAAAACGTGGGTGGCAAAAATTATAGTATAATAAATTCCCCCACGAAAACTCACAAAAATCTCGCCCCGGAGGCTTTCTTGTGTTGACCATATTTGGCAATTGTGTTATCCCTGCGGAGGGTAATAATACCTTAACATCTTTACATACGGAGAAAGAGAGCGTTGTTTCCTGTCCTCATTCGTCTAGCGGTCCAAGACACTCCGGGCTAAACGGAGGGACCCTGGTTCGAATCCAGGATGGGGAAAGCGTCTCTTTTTCTCCAAAATTACACAAGCTCTAGTTTGAGCTATAATCTATACGTGGGTGGCAGAAATTATTGTATAATACTCTAAGATGTGTCTTAAGGCCTCTATAGGAATATGCTTCAACTTATCATGATTGTTCTTATAGGTGGTACGTTGGAGAAAGGTCTTCAACAGATCCCAAATTAAAAAAAAAAAAAATAAAAAATCACCGATATGCTACATGTTCCAGGTAAAGAAAACATTGAAAGCATTGACAGTTATCGTTTGATTATATGAGTTTTACAGCTCAACAAGAGCAAGGCCATGCTGCGTCAATATATACAGTTTTCCAAGGAATCTAAACCTCATAAAGGCAAGAGAATCAACCTTCAGACCACAATGAGATGTTATTTTGTAAGCATCCATTTTTTCCTTCCACAGTTGGGAGTCTGATCCAGGATGACACCATGCTACCATTCCACCACTTCAGGGCCGGACGCATCGACAGTCATGCAGATATCCTTATTGCCAGAGTATCAGTAACAGACGTACCATTCCAACAATCATCAAGACACTCATTTCTTTTCTTGAAGCTCCTCTGGGCCTACCTGTAACTACTAACACAGGATGTAAAGTACTCTAAGAAGAGATGAAGTACCTGCAGCGAAATGGGGGGGAGGGGGGTCAATGATATACTAATTTCTGGTGTGAATATTATATTATTGCTTCAATTTAACCATAATGTGCGAATATTTCTGTTACTAAAGTGTATGTATTACAAAATATACAAATATTTAAATCATTACTTGTACATGAAGTGATATAAAGCATGTTAATCATAAAAAAATTTCAAATCGCATCATCCAACATGCCACAAAGCTTCCATTGTTAAAACATTAAGTCTTAGAGCGAATTCTCACTGCAGTAATGAAACACTTTCAAACACAGAAACAAAACACACACACACGGCACTTAAAAATAATGGATACCCTAAACGATTCATTCTCAGAAACTGTAGACCCAATAGTACATCTTTAAACAATACATCTCACACCCGCATATCTATTCCATATATTCACGGCATTTCCGAAACAATCTCTCGCATCCTTAAAGAGGCAAATATCCATACATTCTATTCCCCTGTCACAACACTTCGCAAACAACTTACAAAAGTTAAAGACCCAGTTCCACCAGAAGATCTCACAGGCGCAATATACCAAATACCATGCAAAGACTGCAACAAACATTACATAGGACAAACAAAAAGAATGATCAAAACAAGAAGAAAAGAACACAAACAAGCACTCGCGAAAGGAGACATAGCTTCATGTCTGGCAGAACACGCTTTACAACACGGACACGAACCCGACTGGGACTCAACAAAAATACTACACCGGCACATCACAAACAAAAATAATAGACTCTTCTTAGAATCTTGAGAAACTTACAAACTACATGGGAAAGCCATTAATACATCACAACCACTTCCAGAAACTTACAAACAACTTTTACTCTGAAATATATGGGATTTCCCAACATTAGGTACCCCACAGTACAGGTTTCTCATTGGTTCCCATTGGGTTTTTCCATGATTTCTATTGGAGGCCTCCCATTGGTTCCCACTGGGTTTTTCCATTCTGCGGGACTACTCTGATGAAGGGTTTTCCAGAAATTTCAAGTATAAAAAGAGACAGAAACATAACATCGTCATTACTCCTGATGAAGGACTGCTGCTGACGCGTCCGAAAGCTTGGGTGATCTTTTTCATTGCTATTTTACCAGTGTTTAACCTTTTGTATGTAAATTTCCTCCATGGTACCCCGTATTTTATTTCTATAACATAAAAAAGACCGCCTAATTTATTTGGCTGTACTTTTATGGTGCAAGGACAGCGAAGGACATTCTGTGCCACTGCCTAATTTATGATGATCTTCGAAAGTGTATTAATGAACTTCATAAACATAAATGTATTAAAAGTACATAAGAATTAAAATTTATGTTTTTGAAATATAATTAATCAGTGAATAAAAAATTAATGTCTTTGTGCTTTATACAAACATGGGTCAAGGATTGAGGTCTAGTATCATTATTCATTTGTTAAAATGATAATCATTAATGATTTCTGAAATCAATCATCATTAACAATTTCTGAAATCAACCACCATTAATGATCTCTGAAATCAATCGTCATTAATGATGTTTTAGTTATGTGTGTGATACATAGTGACTAATCACAATAATCCTCATTAGTGATTTACTGAAATTGCCTCTACCCTTACAATACATTATGTAAAATTGGTAGGTGTCAGGACATACTCGCATACGCAAGTCTATTTAAATTATAACTCCTTCAAATTTCAAAAATTAAAAATGTGAATTTTAGAACAAGATTTGGTTGATTGATTGAATTTTTATGTCAGAAGGGTAGCAAAAGTCGTCATGTGCCAAACAAGTTGAGGCAGTACATTTAGTTTAATTCAAAGAAAGAAGTTAAAGAATTATATAAAGAGCCAATTTATCAAATTTACAGGGCATTGTATGAGAATTACATAAAGAGAGAGTTTAGGATAGTATAATATTCTAAAACAATATTCATGTTTAATGGCAAACTCTCTCTATGTGATCTTAACCATACATGCAGATTTGATGAGAAGGTTTTTATGGACTCGAAGTTTTAAATTGGATGATCCATGCATTTTTCGAAGGATTTCAATCAAAATCAGATTTCACCCAATCAGATTATTTGACAAGAAACTAAACTTCGGAATTTTCTAGGAATCTACCCAGACAAACCAGATTTTTCTTTCATAAAGGAGCCAGTTTTGCTTTAAATGTTCTTAAACAATGGCACTTAAAATATCTGTTGCATCAAATTTTATAAGCTTAAGCAAATTCTTTTTTTTTGCGTGTATGCAATAAACAGTCTGAAGTGTCATTTTCCATAGGCACTTTCAATATGCAGTAAATGACAAATGAGAAAATTTTGAAGAATTCACATAAAAACGATGGAAGTATGTATGTGTGGGTGTATTTTTCTCATGAAATAAGTGCAAAAAATTTAGGCATTCAAGGAACCCACGATAAAATTATAGGGCATAGGTGTAGCCAGTGGGTGGTTTTGGGTTGTAACCCCCCCATCGGGTTTTTTGTAATTTGTATTTGTTTTTTAAATTTTGTATGTTTAACATAGGAATTTATGAGTTGAAGCTCTGCAACTCCTCCCATAAAACTGTACCCCACCTATGAACTTTCTGCCTACACCTATGTTATAGGATGTTCAAAAAGTATCTTAATTAAACCCACAAATTCTGTGTCTACACTCTTCACTATCATCATTTCAACCTTGTTTTAAATTGTTTATTGATAAGATTTCCTGAATTCTCTATTACTATTATAGAAAATTAGTTCATTTTCCATTTAGTAGTTCTGGAATTGGATTTTTAAAGAGTTGAATGTGCACAAACTGAGATATATTACCTTTACATATTCCATTGATGAAGATGAATTCCTTGTTGCACTCGCAAGTTTCTTTACCTTCAGTAGGGAATACACAATTTCCATACTCTCCACAACTAAGACTGCATTCTATAAGAGTGAAATAATCATTAAATGAATGAAACTTAAACAAGTATAACTTGTATTTCCATGGTTATAGGTCTATTGTGTAAAACGTCTTGGGGAACACTCGGCTGCAGCTCTGTAATCCCAGTGAGTAAAGGGTAAGTAAGGAGTAAGGAAGGAGTAAGGAAGTAAAGAGCAGAAGTAAAGAGTTTTTGTCAATGTTCACACTAAGATATTTGTAGACAGTTTGGCAAGATAAGAGTAGAAGAAAACTATTTTTTCCCCCATTTCCCATCCTTTCAATTATTATCCATTCAGCATTTGATAATTAAACTATCAGAAAGTGGCTAATATTCGTTAGTCATTCATTAGGTGTACTACGTTAAATGGCTGACATCACTCCACAATAGATTTACATCCATTGAATCCAAACCAGGAAAACATGGAGGTAAGGGGCATAACCACTGAACCACCAGACCTTCAACTAATTATCAATCAATTATAATATAATAACTGAAAAGTAAACACACCCAAATACACATATGAAAATGAACGAAGAACTTTCTAGGAAAACAAATTAAGTTTCTGTGACTTGTAGTTCTGGAATTTCATTGCATTTCTTTTCCTTGCTTCTTACATCAGAAAAATTTCCCTGACTTTCTATAGGAAGTTTACAATTTCCATGACTTTTTCAGGTGAGTAGATACCTTTTCTAAGGGGTATCCATTATGATGGATTTCATTGTAATTAGAAAACATGTTTCCATAGTGTTATGGCAATCAAAATTGCATGTAGAACGTAAACTACATTCATGTAATAAAATGATAAAAAATATCCATATGAAACATAATTGATTAAAAATTTATAAATCGAGAGAATTAGATAAAAATTTATATTAATGGAAAAGAAGTTGAAATTGTCAAAGAAATTGATTCCTTAGGGGTAACATTAACAAATTATATAAACTGAAATAAACAAGTTGAATTTTTAAAAAAAAAAAAATCAGGTCGAAAACAGAAATCATAAAGGAATTGTCACGATCAGTTCCAAAGGCTGTATTACTGAGTCTACATTACCCTTTTTTATATAATCACCTAATTTACTGCAATTGTATATGGGGAAATCTGAATAAAAGCAATACAAAGGCAATTAAACCACTACAAGCTAAAATTTTAAAAATCACAGAACAAAATACTAGCTTAAATTATAATTTATTATTTGTACAGTATGTTATATTAACGATTGAAAAAATTAATGAATATTGTGCACTAAAAATAATGTATGAAAGGATAAAAGAAGAAAAACATTTAGATATAATATTGATATCCAATATCATGAAAACAACAGAAATTTATGAAACAGTAACCAAATGAGACTATCAAAGATTAGAACAGAAATGTATAGAATGGGAATAGAATATACTGGCATAAAGCTTTATAATTACCAAATAGTCTTAAAGATATTAATAATATAGGATTGTTTAAAAATTCAATTGTATATTCATTCAACAGAGTTCATGCACCAACGGATTAATAGTGTCCTCAGCTGGTTAAATTTCATAATTTTCATGGGAAAATGCAAATTGTATGACTATACTTTGTGAAATTTGTTAGTGTATTTAAATTGAATCTCAAGACTGAATGCAATATGTAACCCTTGTGACAAATAAATATTATTATTATTTACTTTCGCAACTCTTTCCTTTTTGAGCATAATCTTTCTTGCACGTGCATTCCAAGTTTTCCTCAGTTTCATGCCAAATACATCCTTCTGAATTTTTACCACACTCACAATCTGTACCAAAAATAAAATGTTTTACATACAAATATGAACACAATACAATATAAAAATAAATAGTAAAGAAATAGACATGAAATAAAAATTTTGAATGATTTCATAGGGAGAAACAGCTTATATTTATTATGAATTTATATTAATGCAAATTGATGATTACGTTTCCATTAACTATCTGTACGTCAACTAGGCATGAAAACAAGATATACTAGCTGACAGTAGTCGAGAAATACATGGCTGCAGACGTATTAGGAGTGGCCAGAAACAAGGGACGCACAAAAATGACAAAGAATAAAATGAATGAAATCAGAAATCACGGATACCATCAAGGCCAATCCAGAACTGAATGCTCTGGCCTGTAAATTTGTCTAAAAAAGAGAGTCACATCTGCAGAAAACCTGTATCCATTACTCAAGTAGCAGCAGCAAGATGAGAGGAAGATAGTAAATATGCAAGCTAGAATCCTGATTATAGAAAAGTATATATAATAAATTTAACCGTAGCTGAAGAATTGCGGAAATTGTTGCTTTTGCATACTTTCCTTTTTGTTTTTTTTCTCCTAAACCCTCGAGAAACTTATTAAAAGATTAGACGTATACAACAGATTTTAAAAGTATATAAACACCGTGGTTATTCACGAACCAGTAGTCAAGTTATCAAACCAAAAGTGTCATTACACCTGGAATGTCTACTATAAATCAATGTCTATCTCATTTGTAACAGATCATCTATTTGTAACAGATCATCTATTTGTAACAGATCATCTATTTATAACAGATCATCATTTGTATAACAGACTATCTTCATAACAAAAATTGCATAAACTCAACACTCAATTTTTAATACAGATTTTAGTTTTTCGGACCAAATTAGCTGGAATGCATATAAAATTTATTTTGCACAAACCAATGATGAGTTATGAGTAGGTGAAATTTAGAGCTCCTAATGTAAATCGAATGTTTGTCTTAAACTTACACCTTTCAAAAGAATGAG
>QLNU02011323.1:0-11525 GCA_006491805.2 Dysdera silvatica
GCAGAGCCTACAGGTTTTCATACTTTACCTGGTAAAATTCCAAGCTATCCAGTTGTTTCGAATTCTTTCATCATGTCACGTAGAGCGCATATGGCTACTGGTCCTAGGCGTAGGTTCTTCTGCAGGTGGAATGCTTTTATTGCAGCAGATAAGTTGTCGTTATTCTGGTAGAAAAGCTTCACTAACAGAGCTTGGTCTTTCAAAGTCGGCATTGTGCATCAGCGAACTGGAAACTCATTTTTTCGTGTAGCGCCCGTCTTCCTCTTTTATCGGTCTCATCATTTGCATAGGTTGCACAGAGGCTAGGTTTCTGCAAATCACGTTTTGCTAGTATTACAGCGCCATCTATCTGTGATTTTTTGTACTAAATATATTTTTTAATAAATCTCGAGCGCATGATCTGAAGTGTCTGCTGTCCAAATTTCATGTCTCTATGACCCATGCAACGCCTTACACAGCCCTCCGAGTTGGGGAAGTTTAAGTTTGATAACCATGTACATCACCTTTCCTATTTTATTTGGAGTTTTTCGGCAAATTACTCAGCAGTTTTTCTAGCCGAATTTTGTTTCGGTAGTAAATATTTTATCAGGGGGGAGAGAAGAGTTGACTCAACTCAGAATATACCACTAAATCAAACCTAGATTTAATATGAATATATAGGGTGGTCCTAAACTATATGTCAAAAATGTAAAGGCAGGTAGAGGGGACCTAAATAAGCAGATTTCGTATAGGATTGTGTGTGCGGTAATGCCGCCTTGAGCCGGTAGAGAGTGCTGATGACTGCGGCGTATAAAAGCGCTTCGCTAGCTGGATTCATCATTTCCCGCACGGATCTTGAGCAGCATGCATCGTTTCACCAATGCGGAGCTGGCCGACATGCATTTCATGTATGGGGCTGCACAAGGAAATGGATTAGCTGCTCAAAGGATGTACAGGGAGCGATTCCCGGATAGGAATCAGCCGGATCGTCGATGTTCCTCCAACTGTTCGCAGACGAATGTGGTTCCAGCACGATGGAGCCCCAGCTCACTTCAGTCGAAACGTCAGGAATCACCTGGACGCTGTCTACGGCCAGCATTGGATAGGACGGGGCGGTCCAGTTCCCTGGCCACCGCGTTCTCCTGATTTAACCTGCTTGGATTTTTTCTTCTGGGGTCATATTAAAAGCCTGGTGTACGAGAGTCCCGTCACATCTGAAGAAGATCTTGTTGCCCGCTTGTCTGTTGCTGCTGGACATGTGATCGACATGCCTGACGTCTTTTCTAATGTACGCCGATCCATGCGCCGTCGCTGTGAATCTTGTATCGCTGTTGGTGGCCGCTCTTTCGAGCACCTCTTGTAAACTATTAATAAATTTTTGTTTTCTTTTGTCTTTACTTGTCTTTTCAGTTTCCTGTGATTCATTCATACTGCTTTACAAGCTAGCGCTTTAATGTGTCATTACCGCACACACATTCCTATACGAAATCTCCTTATTTAGGTCCCCTCTACCTGCCTTTACATTTTTGACATATAGTTTAGGACCACCCTGTATATATATATATATATATATGTAAGGGTGTCCAAAAACATTGACCGCTGTTCTAATTCTTTAAATATCAATCCCTAGACATATGTACTAAATTGGAAAGTGGCGTAAAAAAAAGGTGCAGAATTTTATGAAATGATTTTATAAAGGATTTTTCTTCAGAGAAATACAAAATTTAAATTTTTATACGGTTCCTGTACACAAAAATTTCCAGTGTATAAAATGTGCCCCATATTCCAATACACAAAATTTCAACATTCTAGTGGAAAAAGGAACAGATACATGAAAACCCAAAATAATATGACTTAGCAGAATGAATTTTTCCTCTTCCCTGGCATGTATCTATTGTCCCGCTTAAAAAAGTGCCAGATATTTTGGGCATTCATATCGCTGGTCCTTTTTCTATTAGAATGCTGAAATTTTGTATATTGACCTATTGGAGTACGGGGGGCATTTTACTCATTGGCAAATTTTGTGTACAGGGACTGTATAAAAATTTAAATTTCTTCGAAAAATAATCCTCTACATTTTTAATCTATTTAATAAAATTCTGCGCATTTTTTGACGCCACTTTCCAATTTAACACATATGTCTTGGATCGATATTTAAAAATTTACATTTAAAAAAAGGAATTAGATATTTAAAAAAAGGAATTAAAGCTGTGGTAAGCGTTTTTGGGACACCATGTATATGTATATATTTATATATGTGTGTGTTCTCATATTACACATGCTTTGCAACCAAACGCAATTTTTTTAATGCTTCACTATAAAAGCATATTTCATGCTCAACGATGCTGGGGGGAGTTTCCTGGTTTCCTATAGAAGTGTAATGGAAAAAATATGTAAACTTTTAAGAGCACTAACAGCCTAAATATATATGTATGAGGATGGGAGGGGGGGGGGGCTGAATGGTTGAACCGGAACGTGCAGTGCAGTATGTCCAATAACAGATGGGAAAAACAAGGTTAACGCATTTGTCTTTACCATTGGTACATTCTACAATATCTAGAGAAAAACTGTCTATTGTCTCTACCAATATTGAGGTCCTCCTCCCCTCAAAAAAGTGAGGAGGGAGCGAAGGGACATAAAATTAGTGACCCCGTTATTTTCTTCTTTTCCAATGAAATTTTCAATACTCTCTTTTGAAAAGCTAAATTATCTCACCATACTAAATTCCGAAAGCCTTCAAACAGTCATAAATAAAACCTGCGACTTTCTCAGCTATCAAAACATATATTTCATGATTTTACATAAAATTATAATAACAGTGGAAACCCTCAGCTTTCACATGTCATAGTCGACAAAAATCGAAGTCATCAGTCGGTTTGTTTGTAGCAGAAACGGAATTGTGAAAAAACAGCTAGTAATGCCAATGCTATTTTTTGTAATAAACATTTTAGGCTGCGACCAACGAGCTAGGAAGAGTAGAGTGCGCATAGCACACTGTTTGTGAAGCCAACATCGAGGTGAGCGTTGCTCATGTGCGAGTGGCAAAAGGGCAAAAGGTTTCTGCCACAGAGTTTTTAATGCACACTAGTAATGTATATTAAGCGATTTTTACGTGCTGTGATTTTTACGCAAAATACAGTTAGCCACGTATAAGTTCGGATGCCATATTTATGCATTTTTTTAAAATTTCTTTGGGCGTTTTCTTTTGTAATTAGAGTTATAGGAGACCATGGGTCTTATCTAATATTTATCTAAATGTTTTATCACAATTACTCTTTTTTTTTCTGTGGATATTTATTTTAAACCATTGCTAGTATGTATGAGATTAAAAGTAAAACTCATTAAATATCATTTAACAAGATCCTTGTATAAGTGCGTATTTTTTTTCTCAATAATTTTAATTATAATCTTCTAATAATTTTTTTTTTTCCAATCAAATCCCAGGTTTCTTTAAATTAAACATACTCAAATATTAACCACCTACAGTGCGTAATTTTTCTAACCTGTTTTAAATGCAATCATTTATCTTTTCCTCCATTAAATCGACACTATCTCATTTTTGACAGCATTTATAATTTGAGTATCATCCTTTCAATATAAAAAAATAATATTACCTATGGAAAGAAATTGCATTGCCTTTTATATATCGTTCCGTACAATGTATGAAGTACAAAATTTTACCACCTTGATGTGATTTTATTATTATAAAATCACACATTACACTCAGATGGCCGAAGAAAACATGCAAAATACGATTGAAAATCAATTTT
This sequence comes from Dysdera silvatica, assembly GCA_006491805.2. NCBI lineage: Eukaryota > Metazoa > Arthropoda > Arachnida > Araneae > Dysderidae > Dysdera > Dysdera silvatica. The sequence continues at coordinate 3,750 of QLNU02011323.1, forward strand.
TTGCCACTCAGCAGATTTCTCATCTGCAAGTTTTACTAGCCGAAGACATAGACGTAAAAATGTGGTAAAACTAGCCAAACTGTTTGTAAGAGATCCTTTTTTCGTGCAATTGATTGTCATTATAAAAATAAATACCAGTAAAGTTACATAAAGATGTCAGTAGATGGAAAATACCCTATATTTGAAAAAAAAAGGGCACAATAATTGAAAAAAAAATCGATACTCTAGATGAAAAATAGCCAAATAGACTGGTATGTAGTTAACCAGAAATAGGGTTGGCACTTCGGTCTTGGCTTCAAAATCTTAATATTGCATAAAACAAGCAGGCGCACTCAGGTATCTTAGTTCGTTGGCTGCGACAATACGTCGGTGAAGTGTGACGTTTCAATATGCACAAACAAACTGCCATTTGCTATGTTATGCTTATGAGATAGATTTAAAATGTTCTCATTTTATGAAATTTCCGTGTTTTTTTCGGATCAGCCGAAACTGATCGAACTTGCAGAAAACGCCATACGTTCTTCGCATATTCAATCTTTTTGTTTTATGACCCTGATAATGAAGGAATGCGAGAACAAATTCATGCTTCCATGAAGAGTAAAGTATATAGTATTCAGATACTATACTCTGCGTTTATGTATGCATATATATACACACATGTACTGAAAGAGCAATTTATTATATACACGTATATTATTTCTCTGGAAGAGGTACATATTTGGTTGTGTAACTCTCAGTGCGCTTATAAAAAAATTTTGCAGGAAATTAAAGGGCCATAAAAACACTTGACAGATTCGTAACAAATTAAATTTTTTTCAATAATTTCATGAACGAAGAAGATAAATTGCTCTTTCAGTGTATATATATATACAAGATCCGTTTTTTTCGGGGGGGCTTGGTCGTACCCCACTTCAAGGAAATAAAAAATAAATAAATTATAAAAATTTATTTTAAGGGACCAGCCTTAACAAAAACCTGGCTACGTCGTTGATGGGGGTTATAATTATAGTTCAAGTTAATAGATATTCTGCCATATCCCCTACAGACAAAAAATAAATGGAAAATTAAAGATCTATAAAATCAAAACTGTAAATTTAAGGAGAAAAAATTGATTTTCATAAAAGATCAAAACATTTTTTAAAGAAAATGATTGAGGCATCAAGACTTATTAATATAACAAGAATTCTGAACAAAACTACCCAAAGTATATGGACATGTTTTGAATATATATACATATATTAGCCCTCCACCAAAAAAAAAAATCAAATAAAATACAAATTAAATGCTTTCGTAACCTACATGAACACAAAAGTTTGAATAAAAACTAGATATAAAAATTTATTAAACAAACCACTAAATTTAAAATTCAGCTTCCTAATTCTCTTACGTTAATATCAGAAATTTGGTCCAACGTATAGGCGAATACAGAAAAAAAATTTTGGGGCGAAGAGAGAGGCACGGTACTATATAACTAACTTCACATTCCTACATTTTGTGACTTACTCTAAAATATAATTGGAAGAGTTAATGGCTAATGACTATTTTGTGAACTATTTAAAAATACAGGCAGAATTTATTTATTTTTTTTAAATTCTAATGCAGTTGGGAAGATTTTTTTTAAAACATTGATCTCATTATTGTCCCATCCCCTGAATTCGTGCAAAAGTACTCAAATGAAGTTTTCCTTTAATATATATATATCATCATCATCATATTCAACCATTATCTATCCACTGCTGGATGAAGGTCTCTCCAAATGCTTTCCACACAAGTCTATCCTGAGCAATTCGCTTCCACGTCACCCCAACCTGTTTTCTTATTTCATCCACCCATCTAGTTTGAGGACGTTTTCTAGGTCTTCGGTGGTCTCTTGGAATCCAGTTCAGAATTTCTGTTGTCCATCGTTGATCAGTTCTTCTTGCAATATGCCCAGCCCATCGCCATTTCAGCCCTTTTACTTTAACAATGATGTCCTCTACTCTAGTTTGCTCTCTCACCCAAGTGTTTCTTTTTCGATCTCTCCTAGTTATTCCAAGCATGCACCTCTCCATGCTCCTTTGCGTTGTCTGTAACTTTCGTATTGCTCCAACTGTTAGACTCCATGTCTCTGATCCATAAGAGAGGACTGGCAATACACACTGGTTGAAGACCTTTCTTTTTAGACACAAAGGCAATTTCCCCTTCAGGATAAAACTGTTTCTTCCAAATGCACTCCAGCCAAGTTTAATACGTCTGTTGAGTTCTTTCATAATGTTGCCATCCATTGAAATCAGCTGGCCAAGGTAAATATATGAATCAGCAATTTCTAGCTCAGTGTTGTCAACTTGTATTTTTGTTTCCTCTACAAAATTATTGAACATGATCTTAGTTTTTTGTAGGTTCATCTTGAGTCCAACTTCTTCACTTCTAGTTGAGAGCTCTTGTACCATGTCTTGGAGTTCTGATGGGTTCGTTGAAAAAATAACAATGTCATCAGCAAACCGCAGATGATTTAAATATTCACCATTTATTTTTATTCCCTTGTTATTCCAATTTATCAGCTGAAAAATCATCTGTAAAGCTGAAGTAAAAAGTTTTGGAGAAATGGTATCTCCCTGCCTCACACCTTTACCAATTTTGATAGTTTTGGTATCTTTATGTAACCGAAATTTTGCACTTGCATTTTTATACACACGTTTCAATATGTCAATGTACACATCCTCAATGTCTGTTGATCTTAAAGAGTTGATGACTGCTGATGTTTTAATAGAGTCAAAGGCCTTCTCATAGTCAATAAATGCAACACACAATGGAAGTTCATATTCATGTGTTCTTTCAATTAATTCTCTTAATACTTGAATATGGTCCACTGTACTGAATCCACTTCGAAATCCAGCTTGTTCTCTTGGTTGAGCTGCATCTAATTTTTTCTGCAGGCGATGTGTTAGCACTTTTGTGAAGATTTTATAAATAGCAGGTAACAAGCTAATTGGTCGGTAATTTTTCAAATCCTCTTTATCACCTTTTTTATGCAAAAGAATTACTGTTGCAGAATCCCATTGGTTTGGTATGTTACCGCTGTTAAGACATTTGGTAAAGAATTTTGCAAGTATGTCTTCTACATATTCTCCAGCTTCTTTTAAGATATCTAATGTAATACCATCATCACCAGGGGCTCTTCCTTTCTTCATATTTTTTATTGCAAATGAAACTTCTTCTTTTAAGATTTTAGGAGCTGTTCCTTCGACTATTTCAATGTCTTCGTTTAATCCACTGTTACTTTCGTATAGATTTTTGTAGAATTCTTCAACTCTTCTAAGTATTTCTTCCCTATTTCTTGTTACGGTGCCATCCTCTCCTTTTAATGCAATGATGTGTTTCTTCCCAACAGACAAACCTCCTTTAACATCCCTAAGGCAAATTGCTTCGTAGCCGCTGCTTACTAACTCTAAACTATATATATCATAGTTTTGCATAATTTCAAAAATGCTGTTTTTGAGTTTATATATATATATATATTTTAAAAACGATAAAAAAATCTTCTCAGTATATATGTATATCACAGAGAAAGCGCATATAGAGGGCTTTAAAATGAGCTCAAGATGAGCTTTCTAGCTAAAACAGGTGCTTAGATATTTACATGAATGTGACTCAAGATCACTGAAAAAGTTAATTTATTTTTTTAATTTTCAAAAATTAATTCCAGGAAAACGGAACTTCCAAAAACTATGGAAATTAAAGATCTATGTCCCGGTAGATTTGACTTGGATGACCTTTGATAGAAATTATACATATTTGGACATTTTTGCCCAAAGTGCATGTTTGCGTTTGTCTTTTGGTAATCTAGAGAAAGAACATTCATTCCTGACAGCCCGGTGGTTGCAACAAGCTGCAAAACATAAAACCATTTTTATTTGCAAGCTTAAGAAATGCTAATTACTACGATCGTCAATGTTAAGTCAATGGGCCCAATCTATTGCTTGTGCCCAGCAGCCATGTTGTGACGTCACGACTTCACCGACGAATATCCCTTTCGCAATTTCAGGGAATGCAGAGCCACAAGTGCGATCAGCTTTTCAGTTTGAAAAGTTATCAACAAATATTCTTAGCTATCGTTTTTTTATTGTTTCTTTTTACTTTTTCTTTCTTTTTTCTTTTTTTCACTATCGCAAGCTTTCGAATTACAGGAGAGTGCAGCTCTGCGCTCTACTGATTTTTTTTTTTTTTTTCGTCAAAAGCTGTAAATGAAGTGATAACATTAAGAAAATAACAGTGTGACGATTGTTTCTTCTGATATCTTGCCCGATTTTAAATTGCAAAATTGCAAGGAGGCAGCCTTAATGGCCAAGGTGGATATATTTCAAACTAAATGCCACTAAATTATGATCATTGTATTCAACTTTCGTCGTTGTTATTGTTTTGTGTGAATTGTAAAATTATTTGGAAAGGTTTTCCGCAATATCGGCGTTTGTATATTCTCATGTAAAGGTTGGTCACAGGGTAATACGTTTGAGAACTACTTATTTAGAAGAAATTTAGAACATAAATTGTAATAACAGCTAATTGTTTTTGTTGCTTTAGCTCTCACCTTAATGATCAGCACATAGTACTACTTAGATATTTCATTGAGTCAGAAATTTTCTAGTGGGGGATATGCCCACATCCCTTCTAGTTACGCTAATGGTTGTAAGATAGGTAGGGACAGTAAAGGCCGCAAATAAAATATCGCAAAGAAGAAGGGGGCCCCAAATTAGATTGAGCCTGAAGTCTCTCAAGTTCTAAAACTGCCACTGGCCCGGGTGGGGGGAACCGGGCATTTGCTCTGAGTGACAGATTTTTAAGGACGGAAAAATAGGATTATTAAAAAAGTGAAGTTATTTTGGGACAGAAAAATACGTGTTCACTCCAAGAAGAATAATGCATAGTGCCGGCTCTAATCAGTAGCATATCACTTCAAAACTCATGTGCGCCTGAAGTGGATATGAGAGGCTCAAGTGGTTTCAAAGGAGATTATATGATTCGGCATTAGAGAAAATAACACGTTTGGATATCCAATGGGGGAATTGAGCCCCTGAATCCCTTTTCCTACGCCATTGTACCTAATCAAGTTTTCCAAGCACCTTAAAAAAATTTTCACAAAAACACTCCGTTGAACTAACTACTTACTTTAACGTCATTAATTAAAAATGGCAATAAAATTAAATTGCCTACTAGAATTCCCCAGGTTACAGCGCCCTCTAGGCGCTGTATCTAGGTCTTAAGGGGTTCGGATTTCTCCGGAAACTGTAGGTCCCGGTGCAATATTACCTTTGCTGCCCTTGCGCCGTAAAACAAACAAACAAACTGTTAAATTTCCTGAATTATTTTATCCACGAGAAAGTGTAGTCGAATGATATACAATTATTTACCGGAGTCAAGCAATTTTTCTGTTACTGCAGACAATTTCTTTCATAAGGTAATTCCTAAGTTCATAAAGAAAAGCAAGACATTTTAATGCTATCTACAGTCATAGTAAAGAAGCAAACAGATCATTGATGACAGATGACTTTTAGTACAATGTTCTTGGGAAGTATACATTTACATGGACAGTGAGTTTAAAATAAGTGCGACCATAAGGAACAGACAATATGAACTTTTATTTTTCATATATACAATTCTTCACTAATGTCTTTTTTTGAAATAGAAATAAATATGTACAATTTGACAGTTAGCGTTTTATAATACACATATGTATAACAAAATTATGGTAGTTACAACTAAAAGCTTTACCAACCATTGGTAATGTTGGTTTGAAGTTTGGAAAGGTAATCATCTGAAAAGAAAACTGTGAACAGGAATATACGCGATTGACCAGATATTAGTAGACTACGCAATCTAGTGGTTCCCAACCTTTCTCAAGCGGCGACCCACTTCTATAATAGTAGAGGGAGAGAGGAAAAAGAAGTGTTTTGATATCGAGGGGAGTGCGGAGATTCAGCCCCTTAATCCCCTTTCAAATTCTACGCCTCTACTAGTGAGGTATATCCCTTACAAGCATTATTGTATGGAGCATTTGAAGGTTCAGATCTGAGTTCTGACTTTACGGTGTTTGACGGTTTTCTTTAATAAATTTTTAATATAAACGAGATTAGATTAAGATTTCTTCAAGCCCTTGCGGACCTCTGGTGAGGATATTGTGCACCCCTGAGATCCATGAACTACAGATTAAGAATCGCTCGTCTATGTTGTAATAACAGCACTTCAACCAAATATGCAAAGATTTATTTGTTCTCATTATAAGTATGTTATAAATAAAAAACGCATGTGACAAAATACTTTTATTAGAAATATTGCGTTTATTATAACGAAAGAATATAGGGGAGGCCCAGGGGCGGACTGGGTCCTCTCAAAGGGGGCATATCTTGGATTATAGGAGGGGGCAAGTCCTATTGCCCATGGGGGCGCATCGGCAGCCCAGTCCGCCCCTGGGGAAGCAACATACGTGAATGAAAGCCAGAAGTGGGTCTCAAGCAAACAAAGGTTGAGCATGTGTGAAAAAGGCCTGTGACATTGTCAAAAGTATGGACTTTAATTAGAGACCCTGGATATCTTGAGGCTGTAGGTTTCAACCTGCCTAACTTATTGGGAAATCCATCACTGGCTATTGTTGCAGCTCGAAGCTGTTCGGTCTTTAATCTTTCTTTTTGTACTGTAGCAAATGTAATGAGATGGAAGTCAACCTTGAATTTTTAGAACTGCTTATTCATTTCTGTTGACCAAGAAATGAAATTTTAAATTCACATGAGCGGAAACCAATTAGAATTTGCGACACGACTGGTGCGTTAGCACGTTAAAGTATTGCTCGTATATTACGTGTATATATCGCCTATAACCAAGGGGATATCCAGGAGGGGCACAACTAGCGCTCCCGCTCCCGAGAATAACGAATGTGTACTTATTATGGGTCCCAATTAATTTTTTAGCTTGAAAGCATCCTTACAAAAAAATCCTTTTTCTGGATCCACCCTTGCATATAACCAGACCCAAGAGAATCATACGTCAGAAAAAAAAATTATCAGATAGCTGAATTTTTATGGCCCAAGGACATGGAAGGACATGCTGTGCCAAAAGAGAAAAAATAATGTAAGAGAACTGACATTTTAAGAGCACCACAATGCAGAAATACGTAATCCAGTGACGTAGGAATGGGTGAGGGCTTTCGGGTTTAAGCCCTCCCCCTCCATTGGATATGAAAACGCATTATTTTCTCACATTTCTGTACATAATCTTCTTTAAAGCCACTTGGGCCCCTCCCCCCCCCATCATTTTTTAATTGCTGCGTTATTGACGTAATATCTCTTAGGTTCGAAACAAACCCTCAAAAGATTATATTATCCAATATTTTACCAATATTTATATATAATACCAATATTTTATACTTTGATCCCTCCCACGAGGTGGGATTGGGGGCTAATCATTCATTCAGTCTACGCTTTCAAATAATGGATTACCGAAACGTTTTCTATAAGGCGGTTTCGAAAGTACTTTCTGTGGGTTTTATTCTTTCAGTTTGGTTTCGCATATTTTGTTTGTGTTTTAGCTGAACTCAATTTTTCTTTATATCGAACTAACAACTAACTACTTAGCACGTTCAGGGTCATAGCTGGAGGTTTAGTAGCAGTTGTAAAAGATTGGCGCGCATGCCCCGTTCGTTCTGTGCAACATTGCCAATGTAGAGAATTTTCCGCTATATTTAGAGATTTTTGAGGAAACGCCGTTTGTAATCATACCTAATAGAATTTTTTGAAGAAAAGTGAG
>QLNU02011327.1:4575-25658 GCA_006491805.2 Dysdera silvatica
CGAAACTGAATTTTTAATGGGTCTTGGCTACGGACTTGCATGATGTGATATTATCGATACATGCTGTACAAATTTTTCAACCCTCCCCGAAATTAAATCTTGGCTACGGTCTTGTCTGCAGCGATCCGATTTTCCTTTAAAACTCTTGCACATTTTGGACTCTTACTTACGTATCTGACCAACATCAATTGCTGTTACATTTTTCAAAAAAGGATCGTCCATCGCCTTGCCATCAAGATGCATGCAATGACGATACTTCTTTGTAGACAAATAGTATATCATCAATCATACGAACATCACGCATGAACTTCTACGTGTTTAATGTTCGTAGTTCCGTGCTGCTGTGTGTAGTAGTAAAAGTCTTGGACAAAGTATCCTGTGTTCAATAATGGCTATCTTCTTTTTTTTTTAAAGAAACGAATATAAACCGTCAGTTACCAAGTTGATGGCTAATGATTTATATCCCCTAAAAAAAAAAGGATTCGTCCCTAAATATATTGTGCACAAGTTTTGTGATACATAAATCAATTGGTGACAATAACAAATGTTGATCATTCCAAGTATGGGAATCTGCATTTTTTAAATGGTCTAAAAACCACGCTCGTGATAACAATTCAGCAGTAGATACGACTGGTTTAATAACGTTACTTATATTAAGGCATATTACATAATCCAAATGTCGCTGGTTTAATTCTGCGTTCTACTTAGAAAGGGTGGCACTTCAGAAGACAAAACGCTCCTTCATTGGGCAGCCCAAAGTTTTTGAATCCAGTTTTCATTGCGCGATCAAAACTCTCACCCTAAATGGCTTTTAAAATAAAAGAGAGCTGTAGTTCACATCACTTTCCCAGTCTTTTACAGTATGACGGGTAGAAATAAGCAGCCGACCCACAGCTACCAGGATATTTTCAATTATTTTACGGCTTCCTTACCGTTATAGCAATGAGAGAAAATTTGAACCTACCTGTTGTCGTTAAAAAAAAAACCACTCTTTCCCATTGTATTGAAATTCGCCGTCTGTAGTGTGTTTCAACGCCGATTGATAAAATAATTCTTCTTTTACCTAACATAAAAATATATTAAAAAAAAAAATCCGACTAACGAACGAATATACAAAATAAATTAAAAAAAATATTTTAATCAATTAATTTTATTAACCAATTATAGGACTGTCTTATTTCAGGTAAATTCCAATTAAAGTTATGCCGAATAATTTATTAGAAACTGCAAAATAATATATATATTTTATCTAACAATTCTTGCAAAAATTTTCTTTTCCTAAACTTATACATGTTTGATATATTTAGTTTATTTCACAAAAAACAGTTATTACTACGAAGTTTCGCTTTTTTTAAGCATACATATTAGTTTAATACTAGGCTATATATATATAAATGGGAAATAGTAGATAATGTAAATATAAATGAAAATGTAGAAAATCAAGCAAATAGATTGGTGAGAAATGAAAGCAAATAAAAAACAAACTGTATATGCACATTTTAGTGCATAGGCCTTTATTATTTTATTTCATTTTATATAGTACGCAGATGTGGCTGTGTGAATATTGGTATTGCTCATATATTTGCACCTACGTATAAATAATTTTCGTTTACTTGCTTGATTTTCTACATTTTGATTTATATTTACATTATCTACTATTTCCTATTCATTATATATATATATATATTAGTTTTTTGTGTAATGATGGTACCCAAAAAATTATAGAGCCAAAATCTTACATAAGCATGGGGGTGGGGGTAAGACGTTTGCTTATTTTTTCTTAGAAAGAGAAGAGGAAGTATAAAATGGCCAGAAATGTGCTTGCGTAATATTTGACCAAATCATGATAAATCAGCGCTGCCCCCCCCCCAATTTCCTACATCATTCTTATTATAAAAATAGTTTCACTTTTTATTATTTAATTTTGAAATAACACAGTATAGTGTACATGCCCTTGCGTCATAAACATTAAATCGATCAACCAATCAACTTAGAAATGTTATAGTCGCTAGTGTTAAAACCTCACATAATTGAAATACAAAAATAATAAAACAATAAATGCAACTCATTATTCCTAGCTAAAATACTTTTTTTTTTTCAAAACAACAAATTTACTCATTTAATCATGAATAAATAAGAATGATTGTTGACATTCATGTGAGCAAATTCGTTATTCTAAGTCCGTTTTCTATGAACTTTAGTTGTCAACATTCAATTTTTAGAAAATGTGTGATTTTGAATTCTTCCTTCATGAAATCTCTGGAATTTTTGAATTTGTTGTAATAATGTTAAATGTTTAGAGCTTTTTAACTTCCTAGAAAAAGCTTTTATTTAATTGAAGCACATTGAGTGTTCAGTTACATAACAAAACATGTACATCGCCCATTGAAATGATATGAAAGTGTATGTAATAAAGTGGCATGACAGTGTGTATATACATTAATGAGCAATTAACGGTAAAACATAGTGATTGATCCATATTATAGGACAAGCAAAAACGTATTTTGGGCTTCATGAAATATTATTTCTTAGATGTGTTCGATGACTTTCTGTAGTTATTGGATATTTAAATTTAATTTTTCAATTTTTTTTAGGGTGGTGGTCTGAAATCTGGAAAGCCTTGTTCGCCTTTGGGGTATATGTCCCCAAGCTCCCCCCCCCCCAATAGATTTTTCATATTTCTTCTTAGCAGTAATATTTTATACAGATATTGAGCAATTTCAAAATTAAAACTTATTACTAATAATCATAGACGTATTCAGAAAGTTCGTAAGTTATTCGTGGTTATAGGCTCAATGATGGGGGTTACAGAGCTACAACTCATATATTCCTATGTTAAATATACAAAATTTCAATGTAATGGGAGGTTACAACCCCCCCCTGCATACGCCAATGTTACCAATGAATTCTAAAATCTAATGTAAAACGAAACACTTCGGTAGTTTGGTACACTATTTTATGAAAGAAAATAAACTTATAGTTTCATATTTTGCTTCACAATTTTTAGAGTATCATGCGTAACAAATTAATTACTATGAAAAGTGGAAGTCAAGTAATTAGGTGCTACTCTACTTTAAACGTTATATAATACTATTACATAAATAATACGTTATTAATAATAATAATAAATACTGTTTACAATAATCTCTTTATTCTCTTAATAAAAATCAAGCCTAATAGTGAAAAATTCTTCAAAAAGACGTCTCCATGAATCATGTATAGTTGTTGTGGAAATGTCTGTGATAACGGGAATCACTCATTTACAATGTGAAAAAAAAAAAAACCCCAAAAAACCCCCCACATATTAAATACATTAATAAGCTCTTTACTGTGAAATAAGTGAATGCCTTTTTTCCCACCTTTCCTTATAATTACATGCAACGTAATATGGAACCATAGTCGTTTTAAAACAGCAAAAGAATAGGGAGAAGCTTGTTAAAAAGAAAAGTTAAGTTCTTCGTTCATGTGACTAATGATGTGTTTAACCTCACGTGATGTAGAGTCACTCCAAGAACAGTTGTTAACATGGGAACACTGGGTTTATCCTTTATATGGTCTAAAGTAGTATCCCGGTGACGTCACTGCCATCAACATAGAGTTCTCAAAATTATTAGGGGGGACACGCAAGCATCGGCGCTGACGGCATAAAATATTGAGGGGACGGGCCCCCTGCTAACGGCGCCCATGGAGGCAAGCATATATTATGTACATTTATACAATACAGCATACATAAAATTTCAAACTATTGTGTGTGTGTGTGGGGAGGCTTGGACCCCACGGGCCTATATAATTCTACACTTATAGTCTTGGCGCAGTATAGCCCAGATGCTCTTGCGCCATAAAAAAGCCAAACAATCAATCTTATAGTCACTACTCTCTCTCAGTCAAGAGGTTCCACGTTCGAGTCCCACTTCATGCAGAAAGCACTGTCAACATTTTTTTTTTTAAATTTCACCCACTGGATAAGTTGTAACTGCATAAAATATCATCAATTTTTTTTAAATCAAATGCACATTTTTAAGACTGTTATAAATCCATTTTTAAGAGTTACCCAAATTCCCGTTGTAATCCCTCTTTTCCCCCCATTTTCTTTAATCCACAATATTAATGCAACTAAGGTTTTTTGCCCTCAGTCTGCTCATAAGCATTATTTGTCCATTTTTTTTTTATGAACGTATTTTCATTTGTTTTGTCCCTTCATTTTATAGAAACAAACTTCGTTTTTTCACGGGAAGAAAAAACAAGAAGCCGGGAATCGTATTTGCGGTATTCTAGTGACCTGGAGGCGTGATTCCATTCCTGGAACGATTCAGACCCTTGGCGTCGTTTGGTCGTTTTGGCTAAACGGTTCTTCGCATCATATGGCCAAAACTGGCAATAACGCCAAGATTGTCAGTTTCTTCAGTGCTCTGTTTGCACACTGTTAATGCTCATAGTGAATGTAAGTAAAAATAAAAGAAATAAGAATAAAAGCACAAACAAGCTTGAACAACAGATATTAAAACATTTATTTAATACAGAACCTATAAATATATTCTTCCTAATATCATAACAATTTTTGGCATTTACAGTACACTTCTTTCACAAATTCGGTACTTGAAAACTACTAGATATTAGACTTGTCTAGCGATCCTTAGCGCAAACCTACAGAGGTAAAACTACCCGTCTCCTCTACGGCCACTTTCGATAGAAACAATTTTCTTAAAAATTTTATACACGTGTAATCATACAACAATAATGTTTATGAAATATCATTTGTGATGTAAAGTTGGATCAGCAGCGAACAGAATAATAATTTTGACATTGCAAGAATCACAGTTGCAACATATAGAAATCAAACCCTATTTGTAAAGTCTGCGGCATCGTTAACATGCATAAAGAAATTAGAATGCACACAAAAGAATTTGAATGTTCGCTAATAACAATCATCCAAAAACTATTTGTCCATGCTAACGTTCTATTATTCAATACAACTAATCGACAGCCGCATTAAGTACAGCAAACACGCGGAGGGTTAAAAAACTAGTTATTGTGGACTTTGGAAACCTGTTGCCATATTCAATGGCACAAATAACAATCCAAAAAACTAGTTTTGCCAGACGACGTGTAGTAAGTACACTGGAATTTGAGCTTTAATTTTTCTTTCACGAAACACCAAGAAGGCAAATTTTAAGAGAGGAGTAAAAATATGTATTCTGTGGATATGACTTTTGTATTAAAAATATACGACACTCACTTAAAACGGAACATAAAACTCATGCAGACCACACAAAAATAACTTTTTAAATGTAACACATTGTGCGGTAGATGTAAGAATCCTTATTACTCCAGCCCACTTTCCCTAATCTTTGAAAATTTTGAGACCGGACAAACAATTCAAGCATATAGAACAAAAAAAACTACCATTATTTTGGACATTGCAATGAAAATTTGCGGGACAGCAAAACAACATTTCACAGCAAACGAAAGCAGAGTAATGACGATAGTCACTGAGTTAAAAACGTCAATGGGGTTCCTTTATTCTTTTAACACATGTTGAGACTGGACACTGACTCAATAAGGCCTTCTAGAGAGCAGGCTTGCTTCCTGCAATGCCAGATACACCGGGAAAACCATGCAGACTTACACATTATACATCACTGGAGAGGTGTGTTGGCCATTTCGTGTAATGGTATAGGTGGACATAACAGAACCCATTCTCGTACACACTGAAAGGAAAAATACATTGCAATAAATTGTTTCCGCATCAAGCCTGTGTTTTATTCACAAGTACCTAATGCTCGCAAACGTAGAAATCTAAATTTTCATTGGTCGATTAACAACGATCTCAACAGTTTGCTAATCTGAACTAACCTTGGATAAAAAGTTTGTTCATATTAGCAGGATTTTACTGTTTCTAAGTAAAAGTAGTAATTATAGGCAGTAATTTCCGACATTCACACTTGAGCTTAAACTAGAGCTTTCAATGAACAGGAGAAAAAGAGACATTGCCTTCGCCTAGAATCGAACTAGGGCCTCTCCATTAGTCCCTTAACCACTAGGCCTACGAGGCACAGGAAGAACTCTTCCTTCTCCATATATATATATATATATAAGGTTGTTTGATATTATTACCTTCACAGAGCAAATAATGTTGCCAAATGGTCAACACACAAAGCCACCAGGACATTTTTTTTTTTTTTTTGTAATTTTTGTGGGAATTTTACAGATGATAATTTCGACACTCACACTTGAGCTCAAACTAGAGCTTTACCTTTTCTCATATATATATTTAAAGCTCTAGTCTGAGCTCAAACATGGGTGCTGGTGTTGGAAATTATTATTTATACAAATTCCCTACAAAAGATTATGAAAAATGTGCTCCAGTGGCTTTGTGTGTTTACTATTTGACAATTCTGTAAACAATATTTAAAAAAAATAGTAATTATGTCTTACATTAATTCCTCTGAACATCCTTAAACTGACAATGAAATCAGACTGTTATAATGAGTCAGATTACGCTTAAGAATATCTGCGCAAGGCCCCAGGACCCGTTCGAATCGTGCCCTATCCAATTTTATGCATTTCAAGGGGCCTTTGGCCTTCACCGTTGCCGCCCTGGGCCGATCAAGCAACAAAGCAATTTCACCTGAAAAAGAAATGCATTTAGGATGCTGAGTCACAAAATATTTCTAATCCAAATTCAGTTACTTCGATTGGTTGTATTTTTATGGCGCAAGGACAGAATAGGTCATTCTGAACCAAACAAGGTGAGACTGTACATATGATTTTAAATGAGAACAAGTTAAAACATATTAAAATAATGTGTTAAATGGAACAAACGAAACGACATAATAACATCAGATGCGATGGAAAAAGCCAATATTGGATAAAATATTAATCAGTTACTTCGAAATGGCACAACTAAAGTTTATGACTAATTTAAATCACTGAATTATTTAAAATTAAAAATGAATATGGGTTCTTAAAATTATAATTCAGGAGAGTCCAATTTCATAGAAGAATTTGAACTCAGCTCAGCCAAGTAAAAGCATTGTGGGTGTACCATTATATAATTGAAGTCAATTTCCTTCACCCATTGCAGTAGGTCCATGGTTTCCAAAAATTGACAGTCAATTTCAACATCTTTACGTATTTTGTGTTTAGAAATCTAATCACTGATCAAACTTCACAACTGGCGGGATTTGTTATTACTGCACTCATTTTAACACACTGTCTCTCAAAGGTAAGCAACAATGGACTGACGGAAATATGATGGTTACAGGTCCAACAGACAGGTTAAAAAGTACTGCGCATGTGCGAACCAATTAGTGTTGCAAATTGTTAGTTATAACCAGGGCCCAGGTCTTGAAGACCTAAAACATGAAAAATTGTCCTTTTTTTTAAAAACAAAAATCCCCCCCCCACAGCAACTTGTATTCTATTTTTCCAAGATGTAAATTAAATAACTTCAATTTTAGACAATTCACAGATCAGAATTTTTATTCTTTCTCCATGATACGTCAGGAGAAGAGAAAAAAAAAAGGAAGTAAATACATGTTATAAAGGAATTTTAATGATGTGTAATCTAATCACTTGCAAGAACATCAAAATTGCACTGAATAATTATGCATTTTTTCGTATTCTCGAAAGTATTTTATTTTCTGATGGCAAATTCTTCTGTCTCAAAAAGCTCTTCTCAACACTTACATATGTTGGTACAACGACTCACAGAAAGAAACTTACATATGTTATTGGAGCATATTTGAAGAAAACAAATTCATTCGTATAGAAAATTCTTCATCAATTCCCAATATTTCTGCCTCTCTAGTTAAGATTCAAGGATTTTTTTTCAAAGTCCGAAACCCAGCGTTTGTTTTTTTAAACCTAGTTAAATTTTGCAATAACGAGTGTCCGATTTTCCCTTGGCCTTTCTTTAGCACTTCACTTTCTTGATCAATGTAACCAATTGAGTCAACGAGTTCTATTCCGAGCCCTTAATAATGGATGGCAAGATGCTAAAGTTTGATCTTATGTATGCCAAATTTCCTTCTATTTTTTCCTGAGAGAACAGACATCGCGCAATTTGAAGAGATGCTACGTACTCCGGCTGAAACTCATTTACTGTCGCCTTTACAGCATCAAAATTTCCGCTGTAACAAATACACATCCATTGAGCATCCAATCATGTTCCCTAATGCATTGTCAAAGGATTTGGTGGCAAAGAGTTAAACTAGGAGCTTGCGTTTTAAAGGCTTCTGTACGATAAAGAGATTTCAAGAATTTTTTGTAACATTAGAAACAAATCTATCTACATCCAGATAATTTGCCTGAATTTCCTCAGCAACCCTATTTAATGCGTGATCAAGGCAAGTAACATGCACTAGCTTTGGATAAAAACATTTAACTGTTTTTCCAGCTTTTACTATGTTTGGTGTAGCATACGTTAAAAGAGTGAAATGCTATGCCATTTGGCTACAAAAGAGTAAAAGATTTCTCAAATAGCCGAAAGATGGTTGAATGATTAACTTTTTCAAGTACTTCCGAATTCAATAAAAATAATTAATATAACGTAACACAACAGTTGGGAAGTGTGAAGGTAGAGTTGAAATAAAAGTTGGGAATGCGCTAAAGGCAAAGCTAAAAAGGCTGTGATTGATACACATAGTTGATTGGCAATGAGAGCTGTTGAAGCTTTTTTTTTTTCATCTAGATATCCTAGTTTTAGTTATCGCAACTTGTTTGTAATTCTTACAAAAATAAAATTTTTATGAAAAACTGGAAAAGAAAGACCTTAAACAAGGAAAAAACACCTAAAATGCCCTAAAAAATGCAAATGTCATCAAAATCTGGGCCCTAGTTATAACCAACTCATCGGCCTTTTGAACCACACCTCGTACCTTAAGTTGGTTGGGTGATTGATTGTATTTTTATGGTGCAAGGTTTCGTATCTTGATCTAGTTCAACAAATACTCTATGAAAACATATCAGGGACTTAATATCCGAGTTGCAGAATTTGGTTAAGCTAGATCAATTTTAAATGTGGTTAAATTATGGCTCACAATTCCTCAAGGTTTTGGCTAAGCTGGGACAAATGTTACAGTTTAACCAAAGTAAATTTTAGCATACAACTTTATAAGAATATAACGTATTTTTTAATTAAGCATTATCCATTAACTATTAAAATGGTACACAATAGATGATGATTCCCATTTCAGAATATGCGTATTAGAACCAACATACCAAAGTAATCTGACTGTCCTAAATTGCCAACTTCGACTTGTGGTTGGTCGTCAGTTCTTCGCTGAAGAACGACTGCGGTGCCCTGAGATAATGAAAAATATGACTTAGAAAATTCTAAAACATCTTTTTTATACATTATACATTCAAACATTGTTAGAACAACTTTGCAAGTTAAGTCAAAATTCTGCAGAACTCAAGACAGATTATTTGAATATACAGTAGTCTCTCTCTCAATAATGTCGTTCTAATAAACGATCATTTCCATTTAACAATGGTATTTTGTAGTTTCCGCAGATATACCTCACAGAATTACATACATATCCCTATTAGTGCCTTTTTCCGTTAACCAACATTTTATTCCTCTCCCTTGAAAATTGTTGGTGTGAAAGATTACCGATATTAAAAAAAACTAATGAACTCTGACTTCTTCCATTTATTAGTGTTTGGTTTGGCACTTCTCAGGGGACCACTTCCTGTCACTTAGCACACGTGCATTCATTAGCTATTTGAAATGATATGGTCCCTTTTGTATATAGAGATAAGAGGTTCATTTTTTATTTATTTATTTATTTTTTTAAGTTTTACAGGTCGAAAAATGGCTGTGAGAAAGTTAATGGAAAATATTCTGAAAATGCAATCAAAAACAAAACAGTCAATTTCTTTCTTTCTCCCCTAAAATGAAAAAACTATCTCTAAATCGCTTCATTGCTAACATGTACCGTATTTACTGTGTACAGTATGTACTTTTTATTAAATTAGAAAATGTAATTAAAATCAGCAATAACAGAAATTTTTAAACATGCTAATGCAATTAGCAAACATATTGACAGTCGTAAACTTCAAGTGTGAAGGAAAATTATTTGAAATATTAAAATCAATTCTTACTCCGTGCAATATTGCGATTGAAGTTTCTTTCTGTATAATGGCGTTTCTCCTCAGTACTCTTACAAATTACTAACAGAAGCGATTACTGTAATTATGTATTAGTAGGGCTGGGGAACCCGCAGCCTTATGGACACATGCGGCCTTCCGAGACCTTTAAGAATAGCCTTTTGACCAAATTAAAATTTTGCAGGAAAATCCTTTTATGTTTATTAATACAATTTGGTTTGTCTTTTTCCTTTGTATTATAATCTTAAAATGAACCTAAGTAAAGTATAAAAGAGTAGATGATTTAACGAAATAAACTTCGTTAACTGACTGACGCAAACGAAACACATGTGGCCTTCATGCATTACAGCTAAGTTAACGTAGACCCCCCAACATGAAAAGGTTCCCCATCTCTGGGCGATAGCGTCAAAACCTTGGAGGTTCCTCAAACGTCGTTACAACGGTGTTTAACTGCATATCATATAATAACTTTTATTAAAAATCTTCCCCCTCAATAACATGGCTATAAGAAGGAAAACAACACAGTAAAACCTCTCGACAACATCATTATATGGACTGAGAAAAATTATCGTTGTAGAGAGAGTTATTGTTATTGGGAGGGTTCATTATACAGTAAAACCTCTCTACAACACTATTATACGGACTGAGAAAAATTATCGTTGTAGAGGGATTTATCGTTATATCGGATATCGTTGTAGGGAGGTTTTACTGTGTTAGCTGTTACTCAAGGAACAAACAGGCCCATCAAGAAAAGGAGCTACCTCTTCAATGATGAAGAAATCGTCACCACGTTGTCCTTGTTCTACGATGACGTCACCATCGTTAAACTGAACCGGTTCAAGTGCATCAGCGACAGTAAGTCTTTCCCACTGGTCGAGACTCTCTACAAAATGTATGAGTAAAAGGCATATTTAAGAAATTATAGTTTCATTTTTTTTTAAAACACTCTTCATCGCTTAATGCTAAACATCAAACGTTCAAACTCTATTTAACACTGAACATGCGTTCTTTGAAAGAGAAGTACCATGTCGATTGGCAGCGATATAACAGTTAAATTTTTTTTGCAAAGTAACAAAGGTTATGTGGCACCAAATGAGATGAACATTACACATTAACAGTATTTGTAGTGCACTCTCATTGGCTGGATTCAATGTTTAACTGCAAGGATGGTAACCTTTGAGAAGTTTTTAATGTCGTTTCAAATACATTGTTTTGTTTTTTTTAAATTTTTTAAAAATAACATTTAAAAGCCATGTTGAAACAAACTGGACTTATTTGGTCTGGGTCTACGACAACATTTATCATAAACCTGTGTGTATGTATAATATATATATATATATATCATCATACTCAACTATGTCTATTCTGAACAATTCACTCCTGTGCTTTTCAAACCTGTTATTTTATCACGCTTTTTGAATCCAGCTAAGAATTTTGAAGATCCAATGTTCGTTAATTGTTCTTGAATATATATGAAAGTAATATAGGGAGGATGATTGTATTTAGCAGATGAGATTGTACGGAACATTTGGGATTTACATCTGGTAATTTATAGACAATAGTCAAATATTAAGATATATAAAAAGGTATATACAATCTAAA
Organism: Dysdera silvatica; assembly: GCA_006491805.2. Classification (NCBI taxonomy): domain Eukaryota; kingdom Metazoa; phylum Arthropoda; class Arachnida; order Araneae; family Dysderidae; genus Dysdera; species Dysdera silvatica. The sequence goes on from QLNU02011327.1 coordinate 16,291, forward strand.
TTTGATTTAATGATACCTGACTTAACGACTGTTTTTATTGGTCCGGGTTATGTTACATTGAGTCAAGTGTTATATTTTCCTCGATTTAACGGTAACTCTTCATCATTATCCCGTAGCTGTAAGTAGAATTTCAGTTAAAAAATTAACTGTCATCAGAAACTCAACTTCAATTGAGTGAACTCAATTCAAGTAAATGTTGTTTTACAGTGTGCAAAGTATTTACTGCATTTCGACATCAAAGATGTCTTTTCGATGCATTTGGAAAAGTTGAAAAGACAAATGCCTACCTCCAAGAAAAACCAAAACGAAAGATTTCTTTTTGAAGTAGTAATTAAGAAAAATAAATACAACTTATTATTATTACTTATGTTAATTAAAATTTACGTATTCTTCAGAACGCTGATAAGCATTGTTATGACTTCCCTTTCCTATAATTCCCTATTTCAGCAATCCGATAAATAGTGCACCCATGATTTTTGTCTGGGCAGGGCCAAAAACGAAAAAAACAATATTTTTTTAATGTAATAGTTGTTACTTTTAGCGTATTTTACATGTAAATTTAAAGCCCAAGAAAGAGCCCGCAATCCATCGTCCTCACCATGGGTGCAATATCGGTTTCAATAAATGTGTTCTCCGATTTAATGATTATTTTCACTGGTCCGGTGAAAATCGCTAAATTGAGGTTAGTTTGTACATTAGAATTTTTTTTTCAAATTTACCATATAACTAGAGGAAAAAAAATAGCTTAAATTAAAGATAGTCGTTAAACATTGAAAATATGTACAATTGTGCCTTAATGTACTTTGCAGTATTTCACATATTTCTTAGAGGAGAGGGAGGGAGGGAGGAAGGTACTGGTGATATTCAGCATATTTAAAAGATATTGTAAAATTATATTGATTTGATTTTTCATGGGGGTCAGAAAATAACAATGAATGCAGGAAAAATGATAAAAGTATGTTACTATAAAATAAGGGTAATTGAGTGGTATAATATCGATGCATACCCTATATATAAGAAATAAATTAATGACCTATACATATTATGCCCTTTCCAAGCTAATAAAGAAATGTATAAAGCAAATAGAACATGTAGTTCTATTATTTTAGTTGCAAATAGAACAAATAGTTTTTATACAAAAGAAGTACATTTAAAAAAAATCGGTAATTTTGTTATGAATAAATGAATGAGCGATACACAGCACCACAATATATAGTGAAATCTGTCTATAACTGTATTTCCCCAAAAGTCCCAACAGATATAATGGTATTATGTTCAAAACTTATAATGATACCTTGCATGGGAGAATGAACAATGTATGCGAACTTCCCACTCACCTAGGAGCAAAAACTTCCCTGAGTTTTCAGGCAAAATTCCTTGACTGATTGAAAACAAAGCAAAAAGCATATCAAGTATATCAAGGCTGTCCAACCTGTTTTAGGCAGCGGGCCACTTACAAATTTTTCACAGATCTTATGAGCAAGAGGTTTCGGCGAGTTTTGAAAAAAAAATTACCAAAAACCTCTCTTCAGCGTTTCATCCAGTTACTTATTTGTTCACTTGCCATATGGAAAGAAGTCATCAATGTGGTTTCCTTGATTTCTGAACAAAAAAAAATTTTTTTTCATTCTAAACAGTTATTGGCGGGCCAGATTGTATTCCGTGCGCTATATGTTGGACAACCGTGCTGTATATGGTACTCCAAAGGCGACAAAATAAGTTTTTCTTACCTAGAATGGATACTTTACTGAGGAAATTTTCATACATTTTCCTTTTACGTATTGTACTACCCTGAAAAGACAATAGAAGTATATAAAAAACTAAAATATAAAAATTGTTGCTAATGAATTTTATGCAATATCATTAAAAAACATTTTCATTTACTTATTACGAGGCACATATTTAAAGCAAGCATCCCTCTTGCTTATTAAAGTCGACAATTGAAAGGTAAAAAATATTTTTACTGAATTCTATATACGTTTCAACGTCACTGTCTGTATTCAAGTATGAATCACATCTGGGTACAAATTTTAAGGTATCCTCTTCACAAAAATCAGCAGTCAAAACCGATTTCGCGGGCTTATTTTCTTGATTGTCTGTGTCAGCACACAAGCGCACATGCATTTAGTGCTCACCTCGTGAAAAGCTTCTTGATGTATAAATGTTCAATCACGATTTTATGCAACAAAATTCGTGAAATACTATACAACTGGGCTGCCAAGTTAGAAACTGCCCACCTGAAAAAACTTCCGAATAAATTCTTTGTAGAAAACAAAATGTGTTAACATGGGATGAGTTGATGCCACTGTTCTTTCCGCCCCCCCATCTCTCTCTGATCATAAACATTCCACTCTTTGTTCACAACTTTGATGGTAAATTTCATGTTGGTAAACATCTGTAGCATTCAAGAACTTGTTTTGAAAGTGCGGAGGAGACTGTTTCAAACATAATTACGAGATGTAGCTAATCTGTGAGTAAGAATATATTAAGTGGCCCTTGTGTTCTGAATGCAAGGATATAATATATATATATATCATCATCATCATATTCAACCATTATCTATCCACTGCTGGATGAAGGTCTCTCCAAATGCTTTCCACACAAGTCTATCCTGGGCCATTCGTTTCCACGTCACCCCAACCTGTTTTCTTATTTCATCCACCCATCTAGTTTGAGGACGTTTTCTAGGTCTTCGGTGGTCTCTTGGAATCCAGTTCAGAATTTCTGTTGTCCATCGTTGATCAGTTCTTCTTGCAATATGCCCAGCCCATCGCCATTTCAGCCCTTTTACTTTAACAATGATGTCCTCTACTCTAGTTTGCTCTCTCACCCAAGTGTTTCTTTTTCGATCTCTCCTAGTTATTCCAAGCATGCACCTCTCCATGCTCCTTTGCGTTGTCTGTAACTTTCGTATTGCTCCAACTGTTAGACTCCATGTCTCTGATCCATAAGAGAGGACTGGCAATACACACTGGTTGAAGACCTTTCTTTTTAGACACAAAGGCAATTTCCCCTTCAGGATAAAACTGTTTCTTCCAAATGCACTCCAGCCAAGTTTAATACGTCTATTGAGTTCTTTTCATACAAACGCAGCCTGGGCCATTCCAGTGATTCTTAGCACCCCCTGCTTTCATGCCACGCTGACCGCTGCCTTGATCAGGAGCACTCCAGCACCTGGAGACTAGGGGCCATGGTTTCTGGTGTGTCAACATAATGGAGGAATTAGCCATAATTTCACCACGCTGGCTAGACGGGTTGGTGAATTAGCCCTCCCCTTCCGCCTTTCTATCCGTGTAGCAAATATTAATTTGCCACATAAATAGAAAGCTCAGCCTGCACCACTTGAAGGCGGGGTAGGACACTAGGTTACTGGCCTGGCCGGTTCCACACATCGTCACATACGTTCAGCGTGTGGGTCTCCTTCCAGTTAGATACCAGCAACCCTTTTGCAGGCACCCTGTATATGTGTAATAAAATAATGATTTTTTAAGAATACTTAACATATTATCCATATTTTTATGAAATGGAAAAGAAAGTTATATACAACAAAGTATACAGCAGATTATCAGAGTTAACACCAATTATTTATGAAGAATCACACAAAATCAACTTTCAAGATTGTGTGGGAATTTTTATTTTTAAAAATCCCTATTTAATGAAAAGGTAAAGTTCCTTTTTCTTTCTTTTTTTAAATTGCAGAAAAATGGAAGATATACACCAAAAACAGAAAATAAGGCTGAAAACCAGAGATTCCGTTTAAAAAAAAAAAAAAGGTTTGGGAGCTATGCGATCACCTATCTCATAGATCAAGTACAAGTTACTTAGTTTTTGTTTCAGCTCACTCTAAAGAAAGGAGAAAAGTTAAACTTGTAATTTCAGTGTGTGCATTTATTGGTCTTAAATTCAATTATATCTAATTTAACTATTTTCTTCTTTTGAATTTAGTACATGTAGTTATATTTTTAAAATATAATGTACATTTAAAGCGCATCTAATTGCATTTCTTTGAATGCAACCTTATTATGTTCCGACTAACCTATTGAGGCCTTCCAACAAGAAAAAGTTCCCTACCTCTGTTCCAACGTAAATTGTAAATAACTCTCAGTTACTCATGAGATGCCATGGCAGAAACATATTGGCAACTCCAGTTTTAAGCGTTTTAGAGCTTCATAATTCTTCCTTACCATTTTCTAAATAATGGAGATACTGGAAGTCTATAGGATAAACTATGTTATTTTTTCACATGTGCAACGATTTGAAAATAACCCACACAAGTAACTGTTTTTAATAACAACAATAAACCTTTAAAATATCCAATTAAACCTAAAAAAGCCTACCTGGGTTGAGTTTGAAAAACTCCTGGGTTTTATTCAACCCTAAAAGAATGCATTATTGCATGCATTTTGATGCATTCGGTGATGTGAGAGTTCCAATATGTAATGACATTTACATAAGGACAAATGCCTATATTTAGCTGTCGTTGGATGATATTTATTAAGTGGAATACGTTTAGACCTGATCTGAGGATACCACAATATTTGGTAAGATAAAGTAATGGAGAACACTAATGTAAGGTAAAGCTTTAGGAAGGGGAGCATGTCAAGATCAGGGTTCGTACACTTCAGGAAGAAAAAAATTCAAGGCTTTTCACGGCCCCCATTCATAGGTTAAAAAAAAAAGTACGAGTTGTACATGACATCATATTTCAATGTTATAATTTGCAATGCTTCTTTGGGCAAGCAGCAATTTTGATATTCGTAATATTTTTAAAATTTTACTTTTATAAATAACAACAGCTTACAAAATAATGATTCAAAATAAATCTCAAAGAACGAAATCCTATGGACTGAATCACTAAAATAACACATTAAATGATATTCAAAGGAAGAATGGGGGTAGGGGTGAGGAATGTAAAATATATAAAAATAACTAATATTTTGCTAAAGACAACATTTTTACATGGTCAGTCCCATCAAGGAGAAATCCTGAGTGTGTCACTAGCAGTAGCGTAGCAATTAAAAACTCATGAAGGGGGTTCAAGTGGCTTTAAAGATGATTACATGATGTGGTCTTAGAGAAAATAATGTATTTTCATATCCAATGGGGGGCTTGAGCCCCCCCTTTTTCTCTGCCACTGGTTTAATGTCAATTGTCAAAACAAGAAAAGTCAGCTAACAAAGATTAGCTACAAACACAAAGCGACAATTACTATGAAAATACCACTTTACTTTTTAGCAACTAGGGGGGATAACTTTTTTTTTTTTTGGTTTTATGGCTCAATATAATATATATATATATACACACAGCCAAGATATCGTTAAATGTGCAAGAATGAATTTTTGTTATTACAAAGGCATATGATCGGTTTATCTCCTACTCACAAAAGAGAGAGAGAGAGAGTCCACTGCCCACTAGAGATGGGAGTTATTTAAGGAATTGTTAAAAATCACCTGTTATCGAGTGATCACTGTTCCAGGAACAGTATGCTCCTCTGAAACAGCTGTTATTTCAGTCAATAGTGACTAGAAATAGGAGTTACTTGAAGCAACGGTTAAAAATCACCGGTGACCGAGAAATCACCGTTCAAGGAACATATTCCTCCATTGTCATCACACAGGAAACGCACTGAGATAAAGGGTTGTTACAATAACATCCGGCATAGTCAGTGAAGTTGACGTCAGGGCTCAGGCGCTGATTCCCTGTGTCACGTCTGATATTACAAGAGGTCACATTTAGTTGCAATTTTTAAGCATAATTAATCGAAAAGCTTCCAGTTACTTGTGGTCTTTTTTTACAATAAATGACAAGGAGGAAAAAAGTGCTACGTGTGATTTGTGTGACAAAAATTGAGTTACAAATCTTCCATAACGAACTTAAAAAAACATATTGCAAGGAAGCATCCAAGCATAGATTTATCCACACATTCATCATCTACGTCTTCCCACTCCCAAGAATGTGTGGTGCTTCCATTATCAAGTTTTATCATACCGCAGAATGAGACCAACATTAACAGACATTCTGAACAAATTTCTACAATGGAAATAAGTTCGAACAAGCGGAGACCGATGCAGGATTATTTGTTAATTTGTTTATTTATTTCATTAATGGAATAGATTTTTTATCCATGTATATTAATTAGTACAAGTATTAATATTTTTACATTACTGAGCTTTACACATGAAAAATTCTGAATACATACATGTGTATAACTACATCAGCTGAGAATACACATTTTGTTTATCATTATCCTGTTTAATTAGTTCCACATTGTAACCTTCCAGTATGTTTTACCAATTAATTTACAGCAATATCAATATTTTTTGCTGTATTTCATTACTTTGAATTAGTTTTTTAAACTTTCTTTAATTTTTAATATCGTGTAATGTTTCAAATATCTAAAATTCAATATTTTAAAGCCTTACTTTTTCTCATTATTTTTGTACTTCATATGTGTGTATTTTTTTCCAAAGGATTTGTTATTTTTATGGAGCTGACGCGACGTATTGAGCGTTGAAATGTGTTATCGTTTAAGTTCCTAAATTTCCATATCCTGTGAAGCAATGCTTATGTTCCAGTCACCGGTGATTGGAACCTGTTATCTGTTTGGAACTGGAATGTTGGAACAGGGTATTCAAAAGTAACAGTTTAGTCCATCACTACTGCCCACTTCTCCAAAATCTTTGTCCATTTGGTAGCTGAGAATGGTTGGTAGAGTTTTATGGTGCATGGGAGAAAGAACTATTGACAGGAGCCCCAGTGGTTTACATAAGAGAGTTGATTCCAGGGCCGGCGCTAGGCATTATGCTACTCGGGGGAGAAGACAAGAAATTTATGCCCCAAAATTACTTCCTTTTTTAAAATAATACCATTTTTCTGCCCTTAAAAATCTGTTGCTCAGGGTGAATACCTGGTTTGCTTACCCCCACCCTCTACAAGTGAACTGCTTTATCCTATTTGTGGTCTCCAAACAGACATGCAGTCAGGATTTTCCTCTTGAGGGGGGGGCTGTGGTCAGAAGGGCACATTATGCTTTTCCACAAGTTTATCACATGCATACAAAAAATATATATAACATATAAAGAGAATGCAACACTTACTTTGGATTTTTCTTAAAATTTTATGGGAAATGCCCATGTTATTGGAATCTACAGAAAATTTTCATTTGTTCATTGGGGGAGGGGATGGAATTTAAAGATCGGAAGTCTTAAAGGATACTTTAGCAGATCTCCACTTCAGGGGCTTGGGCCCTCAGCCTCCCCTTGGCTGCAGGTCTGTCTCTAAACCATGAAATATGCACGCATGGTCACTAGATGTCAAACCACAATGGCCTTAAACACGATGGTCATAACCAAAGCTATGCACAAAAGAGGAGAAACCCTACTTAAAAAAATAACCCATAACGAAACAGCTTCTGAAATAAATTTTAATGATACAAAAATTTCAAACTTTTATCACCCTCCCTTTAAATCCAGTCCATGGGCTTAGTCATAACCATTGGAGTGCTGCCATTTGGCATTTTAGGTGTAGAACATCATATATCTCAATTCTTGCAATAGCAAAAATACTTAGTACTGATGTGTATATGCATTCTTGTCCCATAGCTGTCCACTGCGAAGAACACCGGTTCTCCAGAGGGTGCTGCTTCGAAGCAGTCTTCTAGGTAGTGGTCGCTAAGTAGGGGGTGACACAACAAGTCCTGCCTTAGCATAGGACTCTGGTTGGGGTGACCGAAGTTTGGAACCTTCGTTAAACTGTAGGTCCAGCTTGCCAACACATCTAGCCAACATGGTGAGCTTAAAGAAGATTCTTCTGTATTCCTTTCATCATACTATGTGTGTGATGACAGAGAGACCTCCATTCTGCAGAGGATGGAAAATGGTTGTTGTTGGTGATGATATGCATTCATACATGCGATTGTGAGAGCAAAAAATCCACCTGACCAGCTTCTAGCCAAATCCTCCAGAAGGCTTTCTTATTACATGTACAGAAAGATCTTGGAGAGACTCGAATTTAGCTGCAGATGAAGGTTGATGTAATGATGATATGCAAGTATCCACTTGAGTAAATATTTTATATATAAAACCTATTGTGGGCTTTCTTACATATGGCCAGAAAGATCTTGAGAGATCCGAATTTAGCTGCAGATGAAGGTTGATGCAATGATGATATGAAAGCATCCACTTGCAAATATTTTATATATAAAAACCTATTATGTGGCTTTCTTATTACATGTACAGAAAGATCTTGGAGAGACTCGAATTTAGCTGCAGATGAAGGTTGATGTAATGATGATATGCAAGTATCCACTTGAGTAAATATTTTATATATAAAAACCTACCATTAAAATCCTTCTGTATGTGTCTCGATCAATAGCCCATAATTTGCAATCAGTTTTGGCCTAAAAAATGGAGAAAACACATCAAGCATAAAAAAAACAAAAAAACTGACTAAATATAAAACCATACTCATAACCATTAATCACCGAATTTTAATGTGCCAGGCACTACAAGAAAGTAAATATACCAGCATTTCTTAACCTTTTTACCCTTGAAATAAATATAAATAATAATTCATATCATAGAGGGAAATGCTGCATAAAAATTATTACATGACATTATTAATTTATTACATATAAATTTAAAGTTCATAAAGGAAAAAATATTTGGTACATTTATTCTGGAAGTTGGTTTAATGGGAAAAAAAACCCAACTTACTATTATATAAAAAGTTCATTGAAAAAAAAAACCCACCCTGGTGTCAACCCGCCTGTGACTTCACATGGCGGTATACATTAGAAAAAAAACCCACCTTGTTTATCACGGGACCCCTACCCCTATCATCGCTAGGGGTCCCTTGTTTATCACGGGACCCCTAGCGATGATATGGTAGAATGTTAGGGTTTCAGAGAATCTTGGTTGAGAAATGCAGAATTACATAAATATGAATTAAACTGAAACTTAAAGAAAAAAAATGATGTTACCTTAACTGTAGCCGCACGTGGAGTTCCATAAATTAAAGCAAGTTCTCCAAAACTCCCACCATCACCAATCGTTGTGATCAGCTGACCACTGACATAAATCTACAGAAATCATTCAAAACTTAAACATTTGTACAAATGGAACATAAACTGTAGTCTGTAGATAAAAAAAGCTAATGTTAATTAAAATTTAAACATAGAAAACATTACTAACGTCTACTTCACCCTGATCAATAACGTAAAAATTGTCTCCCTGATCGCCCTGCTGAATTATGACTTCTCCTGGGTAATGAACAACGGGAAACATTGCATCAAAAATATCACTGGAAACAAAACATCATAATCATTAATAAGATCAGAAAACAAATTCATAAAATCATATTCCTGACAG
>QLNU02011330.1:0-15605 GCA_006491805.2 Dysdera silvatica
AAAAAATAAAATTATAGAATTTCCTACAAAATGTTGGGATTCAGGAAGTAATTCGTGTTTGCGTTAACAAGATTCGGCTGTATTTTCAATATTCATCACATACACGTTAAGTACACAAAAAAAGCTGAAGCGATAGTGAAAGCATTGCATAGTTAAGGTTTACAGCGTATAACGTACAGACATGTTTTGGATTACATTCATGGGTATACGGCGTTGTTTGTTTATGTATTAATTCATACGTATTCCTGCGTGCAATAAACGTACTTTCGTTGGATTGAGTCTATTTTCGCTCATTTGTCAGGCAGGGCACGTCTTGCGGAATTCTCAATGTTGGAAATCATTACATAAATTTACATTCATAATTATGAATTTAAGAACATTAATACATTCGACATCAAAGCAACGAAAAACTTTTGCGGAAAAGTTCAGTGAAAATAAGTGAATTTTTTTGCTTAAAGCCTATGGAAATAATGTTTTCAAAATTTATATCAAAAATCTTATGCTTAATTCAAACAAGAAGATAAATTTAGCATTATAAAATTCGTTTGAATTTATCGACATATGAATAAGTAAATACTTATCCAATAAACTTCCTGGAAATTAAGAAGAAAAAATTATATATTTTCAACTGCACATTTGCACACGACCCGAAAATTTAAATCCATACGTAACATGCACAATTAATTTCATCATTTGCAGTAACATCGAAGAACAATATGCAGCACTTGCAATCTGATGTTTCTATTTTACTTTTTATTCATTTTGTGCACAGCAGCGTGATTGCTTAAGTTACTAAATGGTGCACCATTAAAAGATCAATGAACTTTAAATGAAGGACTTCCGATGGATATATATGCTTCGCTTTCCTGTATCTATGCCTTTCACAGAATAGTGCTACAGTCGTAATGGCGAAAGTAATTCCCGTCATTTGGCGTTTCAGAGAATTACCTTCGCAGCAGAGTCAATGTTTATGTTACTAAATGTGCATCACTAAAAGGTCAATAAACTTTTCTGAAAGAAAACATTCTGAAAAATGCCCGAATACGTGCTTAATAATTTTTTAAGAGCTTTCATATGAGTCTAATCTCATTAAAATCCTCGTCGTCCACCCTCCGACCTTCCCTTGTTCGTGCTCTTTTTAGTAAGTGGTTCTTGTCAAATTTGGTTCAGATTGTCTGGAATTCAACTAGTAATAACTCCAAAAATATGGATTTCTCAGCATTTTCGCGTTAACGTTTCTAGCTTAGAATTTGCAAGAAATCTCGTTATATAACTTTCTTTCGGTCTTTAACGGACCCTTTGTATATATGTAATATATTTTATCCTTATTATTTTTTGTTAAAACATATACATTTTCAACGAAATTAATAGTAGATTCTCTATTTCGAAGAAAGAATATAACTCGAAAGGATTCCGTCGAGAAATTTGGAAAAGCCGGTTTGGTTCCTATTAAATGTTATTTTCTGTTAACTGCGTTCGTGCTAATAAATACATAATTATAGAAATTCCTATAAAATGCAGTGGAATTCAGGAAGTAATTCGTGTTTTCGTTTACAAGATTCGACTGTATTTTCAATATTCATCACACACCTATGTATTTCAGTGCACAACTAAGCTGAAGCAATAGTGGAAGCGTTGCGTCGAGAAGGTTTAGTGCGTATAACGTACAGACAAGTTTTGGATTACATTCATCGGTATACGGCGTTGTTGGTTTATATATTAATTCATACGTTTTCCTGCGTGCAGTAAGTGTACATTCGTTAGTTTACGTTCGTTTGTTGGTTACGTTCGTTGGATTACGTTTATTTTCGCTCATTTGTCAGGTGGGGCAGGTCTTACGGAATACTCTATGTTGGAAATTATTACATAAATTAACATTCATAATTATGAATTTAAGAACACTAATACATTTAACATTAAAGCGACGACATCTTTTGCGGCAAAGTTCCGCGAAAATAAGAGACTTTTCTTGCTTAAAGCTTATGGAAATCATGTTTTCAAAATTTATATCAAAAGCCAGGCTTAATTCAAATAAGGAGATAAATTTAGCATTATAAAATTCGTTTGAATTTAACGACATATAAATAGGTAAATACTTATCCAATAAACTTCCTGGTAATTAAAAAAATAATTACATATTTCCAACTGCACATTAGCACACTGCCCGAAATTTTAAATCCATACGAAACGTACGCCATTAATTTCATCATTTGCAGTAACATCAAAGAACAATGTGCAGCACTTGCAATCTAATGTTCCTATTTTACTTTTTATTCATTTTGTGCACAGCAGTGTGATTGCTGAAGTTACTAAATGGTGCATCATCAAAAGATCAGTGAACTTTAAATGAAAAACTTCGCTTTCCTGTATCTATGCCTTTCACAAAATAGGGCTACAGTCGCAATGGCATAAAGTAATTCCACGATTTGGCGTAAGCTTCAGAGAATTACCTTCGCAGCAGAGTCAATGCTTATGTTACTAAATGTGCACCACTAAAAGATCAATAAACTTTAATTGAAGAGCTTATGATATATATATACGATTCACTTTCCTATATATATACCTTTCAGAAAATAGTGCTATAATCGCAATAATGTAACCAAAAATCAGTAATCCGAAAACGGCTCTTAAATCTGAAACAGCGATTGATTTTACATTCTCTTCTGGTTCACTATTAAGCTTTCCCTTTAAACCGAGTCTAAAAACCTGATCTTCCATCAGTTTTTGATAAAGCCCTGACTGATAAATACGTAAAATCATTTTATCAAATGTTTTAACGCAGCAAAAATTTTTCCGGAATAATATTGCTTCTGGGCTATTTTGAGACTGTCCTGCGAAATAAAGATATCGTCCTCTAGTCCAACTTCAGAAACAAGCATTGTCAGGTACGATTTTGAGTCCATTAAAGCATAACCGGTCATCGTCTTCTCGATTGCATCAGTTTCAGATAACACACTGCTTTCAGGATGTGCACGAAAGTGTTCTCCCAACACCTTTAAAATTCCTTTCTCAGCTTTTTGCAACTCCTGATCCATGTGAGTACCTTTATAGGCGGTAACCTTTGCCAAGCTGGATCGACAAGCCTCAACAAGTTCTTCAAAAGTCTTAATTTGATGTAGCATGATAGGTGCTATGAGGAACGACAACAAGAGGCCAGTGAAACTAAACACTAATACTCGTAAAGGAAATGCACTCAAAATAAAAAATATTTTTGAGACACCACTGCGCAGAAAATGACCGAAACCACGGTTACCGATCAAAATCTCCATCATCGAAAGCATACGGCTCCAACCTCGTTCTCGGCTTTGCTGACGATGTCCAAAAGAAGAGTGCAGAATTGAAAGTATTCCAGAGCAAAGAAATATAGATAACATAAATAGACTCCAAACCGTTGGTTGAAAAGGACGGACAAAGAAAAAAGTTTGGGATGCAGTTCCGGATTTTTTTATCATAAATGAGGTATAATCCACGTAATTGGGAAATGCATTGTCAGTGACTTGTGATCTTGCATATGTCAAAACTAGACTGTTGATGGCCATATCGGCTTCGTTTCTCTCAAGCATGCCAACCATGCCTGTCCATTTGCCATCTTCTGTTAAACTACCCCATTGTCCATCTTTAGGAATTACTAAATCGTATGTAAAATTCAAGGCCTTCGATAATATTTTCAGTAGTTCAAAATTTATTCCACCGATACCTTCATACCCGCCATTGTCTTTTGCCCGGATTTCAAAATAATTTGTAAAATTCACCGTTGCTACCCTAAGATGCATTTTGTTGTTCATATGGGAGACCACCTTCTAGTGCTTACGTAACGGAACGAATATCAAACTGTAATCTTTTGGGCTCCATGGTTACAACGTCGTTCCTCATTTAAAAACCTAATGAAGAGTTGGTAGCATGTCATAAGATCGTGCAAGAAAATATTGGGCCTTTAACATTAGCAGAATATGAGGTTTGAGTTTCTATAAACTGTTTTTCATGGAACATGATTTTTGATAAAATCGAAGTATAAAAACTCAGATCACGAAAGATTGCTATTATATTTTATTTTCTCCTAAACGCAAGTTACAAATAAAAGCCTTCTCCTCATAATCGGAAAAGTGATGAGACAACAATAACACATATGCGTGCAACTGCTTTCTGTTATATCTCATTTACTAGGTCAGGAAGCAAATGTTGAAATATTGAGTTAAATCCATGAACGAAAAATGTGTGCTGTGCTCCATTTTCCACTAAAGATGCGCAACGGTTGTGAATGTTTTCACAGTTGTATCGATCGACGTTCGGTCGATGTTTAGAAATCACCAATGTTTGCTATGTAACATCGATTTTCCATAATAATTCAAGACATTTACCATTTAGGTACCGACAATTTAAAGTCCCAATTTGAATAAAAATATCCAGAAACTCACTGAATTATGGTTATTTACGTTCAGGCTTAACGGGTGTTTAACTGATTAACTAATCAACAACTGCGATTTAATTGATCGCAGTTGTCGGGCATCGAGAAGTGCAAGTGAAACAGACCAAACGAAACTTGTCATAACAAAACATTAATTGAAAAAAGACGGTGCCTCTATATTGGCTGATTGTCATCGCAAACAAAGAATATACAGCAAAACCTGTGAAAATTTTCTCTCATATTTAGCTGAACATGGCCCTTGCAGCCATTTCCCTATAAAAATTTAACTAAGCTTGTGACTGCGGCTACCTTTCTGAAAACAAAATTTTTCTTTAAAAGATTTTTTAAAAGAAACCGTGACCGTGGCAAGTTTTATTTGTTTTCCATTTGATTACAAAAGAACTCTGAAAATGCAACACAAACTCCTCTAAAATGCAATGAACGGTGCAATACGGACATTATGAAAAAAAATTAAATTTGAAATTTATAGCTACTAATTGAAAATTAATTTTTATATATATTTGATAATCAACCAGTGACACCATGGTTAAAGGTAGCATTTATACTATCTGACGAGCCCATGGACTCCTCGCATTAGAACGCTCTATGCCGTCGAAACCTTAACCAAGCAATAGAAGACAAATTACAAGTCCATATTTAAGGAGTGTGAAGACAGCAAGTATTTTAATTTCTTTTTAAAGCTATTGATTATATTTTCATTTCTTATATAATAAGGTATTTCGTTCCAAAGTTTATGATCCAATATATTTATATTTTTTTAGTAAATAATTGCACTTTGCAGCCCTAGGTTTAAATTTATCTCCAAAACCTGTATTGTAATTACGTTCAGGGTAACCTAACCTTACAATATCAGAAAATTTATTATGTTTTATCCTCTGAAACATGTACATGAGTATTTTATAAATTATGTTGTTTTTAAAAGTAAGAATATAATAATACTAATTATTATTTGTATCAGATTTTGGCCCCACCGGACGCAAAAAAAAAATATCACATTCATTCATTCATTCAAAACGTTTCACCATCTAATCACGCCATACCATCGGCGCTGGTATCACTACGCCAAAAAAAGTTTATTAAAATTGTTGTTTAATAAAAATGATTAATTACCAAAATAATTTTCTATTATCTTGATCAAAATAAGAAAGTAATAAGTGTAATAATTATAGATTAATCAAATATGAATGCAAGACATTTTTGAAATGAAAAAAATGAACATATATATATATCATCATCATCATATTCAACCATTATCTATCCACTGCTGGATGAAGGTCTCTCCAAATGCTTTCCACACAAGTCTATCCTGAGCAATTCGCTTCCACGTCACTCCAACCTGTTTTCTTATTTCATCCACCCATCTAGTTTGAGGACGTTTTCTAGGTCTTCGGTGGTCTCTTGGAATCCAGTTCAGAATTTCTGTTGTCCATCGTTGATCAGTTCTTCTTGCAATATGCCCAGCCCATCGCCATTTCAGTCCTTTTACTTTAACAATGATGTCCTCTACTCTAGTTTGCTCTCTCACCCAAGTGTTTCTTTTTCGATCTCTCCTAGTTATTCCAAGCATGCACCTCTCCATGCTCCTTTGCGTTGTCTGTAACTTTCGTATTGCTCCAACTGTTAGACTCCATGTCTCTGATCCATAAGAGAGGACTGGCAATACACACTGGTTGAAGACCTTTCTTTTTAGACACAAAGGCAATTTCCCCTTCAGGATAAAACTGTTTCTTCCAAATGCACTCCAGCCAAGTTTAATACGTCTGTTGAGTTCTTTCATAATGTTGCCATCCATTGAAATCAGCTGGCCAAGGTAAATATATGAATCAGCAATTTCTAGCTCAGTGTTGTCAACTTGTATTTTTGTTTCCTCTACAAAATTATTGAACATGATCTTATGTAACCGAAATTTTGCACTTGCATTTTTATACACACGTTTCAATATGTCAATGTACACATCCTCGATGTCTGCTGATCTTAAAGAGTTGATGACTGCTGATGTTTTAATAGAGTCAAAGGCCTTCTCATAGTCAATAAATGCAACACACAATGGAAGTTCATATTCATGTGTTCTTTCAATTAATTCTCTTAATACTTGAATATGGTCCACTGTACTGAATCCACTTCGAAATCCAGCTTGTTCTCTTGGTTGAGCTGCATCTAATTTTTTCTGCAGGCGATGTGTTAGCACTTTTGTGAAGATTTTATAAATAGCAGGTAACAAGCTAATTGGTCGGTAATTTTTTAAATCCTCTTTATCACCTTTTTTATGCAAAAGAATTACTGTTGCAGAATCCCATTGGTTTGGTATGTTACCGCTGTTAAGACATTTGGTAAAGAATTTTGCAAGTATGTCTTCTACATATTCTCCAGCTTCTTTTAGGATATCTAATGTAATACCATCATCACCAGGGGCTCTTCCTTTCTTCATATTTTTTATTGCAAATGAAACTTCTTCTTTTAAGATTTTAGGAGCTGTTCCTTCGACTATTTCAATGTCTTCGTTTAATTCACTGTTACTTTCGTATAGATTTTTGTAGAATTCTTCAACTCTTCTAAGTATTTCTTCCCTATTTCTTGTTACGGTGCCATCCTCTCCTTTTAATGCAATGATGTGTTTCTTCCCAACAGATAAACTTCCTTTAACAACCCTAAGGCTCTTGTTATTTTCAATGGCCTTCCTTACTAACTCACAATTGAATTTTCTTATATCTTCTTTCATGCTTTTGCGCAGAGTTTTACAAAGTTCTATGTACTCAATCCTGGAACTGGTATTTTGATTGTCCACCTTCATATCTCTTCGCCTTTTCATGAGCTGTTTCGTCTTCTCAGATAATTTGCTATTGTGCTTTTTACAGGTTACACCACCAATTTCCCCAGCAGTTTCAACTATTGTCTTAACAATGTTTTCATTTGCTTCTGAGATATCACTTTCATCAATAAGTCCTTCCAGTGCAGAAAAGCGATTTTTTAATTCCAACTTGAATGCCTCGGTATTTACTTTCAGTTTCATTAGATCCACCCTCTTACTTACTTGTTTCCTAATGAGCTTCTGTCGTTCTAATTTAGTATTTAAGTGCACTTTACATCTCACCATTCGATGATCACTTCCAGTATTAAATCTGTTCAGTACGCTGCAATCTTCAATAATTGATTTCTTGTTTGCCAGGATATAGTCAATTTCGCTGGTTCCTCCATTGGGGTGTTTCCATGTCCATTTTCTTTGCGGTTTCTTCTTAAAAAATGAATTCATGATGCTAAGGTTTTCAGCTTCTGCAAATTCGATGAGTTGATCGCCACGTTCATTCCTTTCCCCATATCCGTATTTACCAACCGATGTCTCTCCTTGTTCCTGTTGTCCAATTCTTGCATTGAAATCCCCCATGATGAGCTTGATATGTTGTTTCCCTTTGGTGTGTAACTCTTTGATTTCTTCATAAAATTCTTCAACCTCTTCGTCGGTATGGCTTGATGTTGGTGCATATACCTGTACTATTTGAAGTTGGTATCGCTGGGTTAGTTGAACAACAAGCCTCGCTGCTCGATCTGATGTACTTTCAACTTCCAGAAGACAGTCTTTAATTCTTTTGTTGATTAAGAAGCCAACACCACTTGTTCTTCCAGTTTCCGTTCCTCTATAATAAAACAAATGTCCACTTTTAAGTTCCACCAACTCTTCACCTTTTCTTCTAACTTCACTGAGTCCTACAATGTCCCATTTGATCTTGTCTAGTTCCTCTTCCAATTCCTGAAGTTTTGCTTCAGAAGCAAGGGATCGTCCATTATACGTTGCCAAGGTCAATAACAAACGGCAGCCTGGGCCATTCCAGTGATTCTTAGCACCCCCTGCTTTCATGCCACACTGACCGCTGCCTTGATCAGGAGCACTCCAGCACCTGGAGACTAGGGGCCATGGTTTCTGGTGTGTCAACATAATGGAGGAATTAGCCATAATTTCACCACGCTGGCTAGACGGGTTGGTGAATTAGCCCTCCCCTTCCGCCTTTCTATCCGTGCAGCAAATATTAATTTGCCACATAAATAGAAAGCTCAGCCTGCACCACTTGAAGGCGGGGTAGGACACTAGGTTACTGGCCCGGCCGGTTCCACACATCGTCACATACGTTCAGCGTGTGGGTCTCCTTCCAGTTAGATACCAGCAACCCTTTTGCAGGCCATATATATATGTTTTAAAAATATTGGTGATAAACACATTGTTGATTATATCAACTTGGGGTCAAATAAAAAAAAGCAATCATGTAATGTTCTTAAATGATGTTAATAGTATTGATAATGAACGTGCTAGTAATTTTGATAATAACATCGTTAAAAATTTCGATTTGATGTTAAATACTACTAATGAATTTTCTCATGATAATGACATTAACCGTAGAATAGATAAAATTAACGGGACATAAGGAAGTATGGAAAATTATGTAAATAAATTGTGTAATTCAAACAGCAATCAAAATAATTTAGACGCAATGGAAATTTTATTTAATGTGGATGAAAATATTGGATTTGATACTGCTTGCAAAATTATAGATATTCATGAAATGAAAGGCTGATTAATTGATAATGGTTTAACTAAAGGTCTGATAAGTTAATAAATGGTTACAGAATACAATAATGTGAACACAACTGATCAATATGTAGACAGTATAAGTGATATAGATAATTGGAGTATACATTGATGATTAAATATTGATGATTCTATTATACAGTGGTTAGAAAATACGAAGTGTAATAAATGTAATAATAATAATGATCAATCAAATAATTCAAGCAATATATATGTAAAATGTGTTATATCTACAAAAAGTAAAATGTATTATATCTAAAAAATGTAATATGTGTGAAAAATGTAATATATATATATAAAAAATGTAATATGTGTAAAAAATTTAATAAGTGTAAAAATGTAATAAGTATCAGAAATGTAATATGTGTAAAATATGTAATATATATGTAAAGAATGCTTTAATAGGGATGGAGTAAATAATATAAGTAACATTTATAATAGTGGGAACATTGAGTGGCTAAAAGGTAACGATAAACATTTACTAAGAATATTACACATCAATGCCAGGAGTATAAATAACTAAAACATTAGAGTTACTAATGGATAACAAATATTACAAGATAGATTTATTAGCAATTACAGAAACTTGATCAAAAGAACACGATAATATGGAGTTTCCATGTTGGTATGGGTATCATGTAATGCGAAAGAAAAATAGAGGTGGTGGAGTATCCATTTACATTAATGACAGACATGAAAATTTTGAAAAATGGAACATTAAAGTCAATTAAATGAGAATTGAGAAATAATAGGCGTAAAAAGAGGGAAACTAAGAATAGGAGTCATATACAGAAAGCCTGGTAGTAATGTAAAGAGTTTAACTAATTGGTTATGCGGGAAATTAGAGAAATTGCAAAATGAAAACATTTTATTAATTGGAGATTTAAATATAGATATTAGCAAAGAATTAAGTATAAAAAACAATTTACTAAATGCAATGAGAATGATGGGACTAAAAAATGTAATAAAAGATTACACGAGAATAACTACAAATTCATCTACAATAATTGATGTGTGTTTTACAAATATTAGGAAATATAAATCTTGCGTCTTAGATTATCAAATAAGCGATTATGGGGATATTATAGTAGGGATATATGAAAAGTTTGTAAAAAAAATGATGATACAATGATAATTAGAAACCTGAATAAAAAGAATATTAATAAATTTAAGGAAGATTTGAGATTGTTTATGAAACAGTATTAAATCGTAACAACAAATATTATATATTAAGAAAAATTAAAGAATTACATAAAAAGAATTTTTAATTGGAAATATATTAAGGATAAAATAAATAATAAGGACTGGATAAACAACAGAATCAAAAACAATATAAAGAAAAGGAATAATTTATTTAAGAGATTTATAAGAACAAAAAAATTGATTTATTTAGAAAGATTCAAAAAATTAAGAAACTGTATAACTAAATCAATTGTTTGGCACAAAGAAGATATTTGGATAAAAACTTGACTAATGTAGGTAATAAAAATAAATGGAAGTTTATAATTAAATTATTATGTAGAGATAATAAAAATAAAATTAAAGAAATACAATTAATAAAAGATAATAGAATTATAAAGGAAAAAAGGGGAAATGGCAAATTGCTTCAACAAATTTTTTATTGAAATATCTGAAAAAATAATAGATAAAGATATATGGAGAATAGCTTTAAAGAATATAGGCCTGCACAAAAGTTTAGACACAAAACAAATTTGAGTATAACAAAATACTATTAAAACTGAAGAGGCAGGAACTTCGATATTACGAAGTATATGAACACATGTAATATGCAAAATAAAAATTTAAGAAGAGAAAGGCACATCAGTAGCGAACTTGCTGCAATACATAACTTACAATGAGTAAAATATGTGGCACAATAGTTTAGGCACAAACATAAATTTTAGCAATTGCATAAGGAAATGAACAATTTTAATAATCAATGTAGCCACCATTACTTCGTATTAGATTAAATACGCTGTCGTTCATTGAAAGCACAAGATTTTGAAAGGTTTCTGGTTCAAAATTAAACCACGCTTTTTCTATGGCCTTTTTAAGTTCTAAAACGGGCAGATATTGCTTTCCATTGGCATACACAACATTCGTTAGTATGCCCCATACATTTTCGATGGGACTACAGTTAGGACTAAGAGCAGGCCAATCGAGAACTGTAATATTTTTAGCGCTCATCCATTCTTTGAGTAACACAATTTGAGTAACAGATTTACCTTTAGTTTTCAGCCTCCAAATCTTCAAAATCTCGTCATTCGTAAATTGCTTTGACTTCGGCATCGTTCTAAGCATTCTAAATTATTTCAAGCCTTATATAACAACTCTGGGAAACGCCCCTTCGATCACTTGGGAACTTCGCGCCGTTAATTTGCATAAATCTGACATATGTGCCTTAACATTTGTGGCATGCAGATTCCAATGTTACGGTGTTGGGATATTTTTTTTCAGTACTTTTGGTAATCTTTTAAATTGCACAATTTATTATTGGTTCTAGGATTATTTAGATACAATATCGGCGAAGTTCAATGCAAATTCTCGCTTTTATTTATAATTTGCCTCTGTGTCTAAACTTTTGTGCAGGCCTGTACCGTTAGAAAATAACGGGAGTTGACCTCACAAACGGCCTAGCCGATTACAGCAGAAGGGAGGACGTCAAATCCTCACCCCCCTCCTGAACTGCTTTTTGGCGCAGACAAACGTTCACTAAAAACCAGTTCTGAAGTGACGACCTCCCCTCTGCTGGAATCGGATAAGCAGTTCGTGACGTCAGCTCCCCTTATTTTCTAACGGTACCATAGGACAATTTTCCGTGAAACAACTATACACACGAGCGTGCTAAGCCTGTAAAAGTCCCATTGCATTACTTCTGTCTGTACCACCTCTGAAGTGGACTCTTCTGTATTCGAGAATCGAGTAGTTTAATGACGTTATTTCCAACCTTCGGAATCAAATAAATAATTATATAAGAGAGTGGGATAAAACAACTCACTAAAATCCTACGTGATTCCACTTTACGTTAAACTGCAGGCCCTGTCTTATGATAAGTGATCTTTACGTAAATTAATCATGTTAAAATAAATTCAGTTGGAGAATAAATATTTCAATACGTGTTTTATATAGTGGTAACTTGACTTTTGGGAGCCCTGAAGATGGAATTTTTGGATAGAACCCCTTCTATTAAACACAAAAAATGTTTATCTATTTCGTATCACTTTGTGGTATCAATAGGTCCCCTTAGGCTTAGAGTCCTAAAGCTTCTATTTCCTTAGCTTCATAGTACACCTGCCTCTGATATTACCCATTACTAAGAACAATCAGACTCGTCATTATTCCTACTATATAATTGATACAATTTTGTTTATGAATACGTACAGTAAAACCCATCATTAGAGAGCAGCCGCCGGACAGAAAGAATTGTCCGTAAAAGAGAAGTGTCCGGGAAAAAAGAGGATCATTCTGAAGTATCTAAAATATTGCATTTCAATCATTTGAATACTTCATTTTGAAACTTATGCATTTTTGAACACAAAACATAAATTCAAGATAATGAACGTAAACATTTTTTGAATGTAACAAATAAATCTACAAAAAAACAAACTTTAAATTTTAAAATTTATTTACCTTGGAAAAAATTATCAATAGCCGTTCGGTGGGTTTTACTCATTTGCCGATTTCCTTCGAAATGTAGTTTTAATTGCGAAATCAAATCCATCGATTTTCAGTCATTACGCTTACAGGACCTGTGTTGTAGTTCAGTAAACAATAATAAGAAATTTGAACTGCAATAGTTATGTGTTGGTAGTTGTTTATTAGCTTCATGCGGTGTATCACTATATAATTTATTTATTATCGAAGTCTTTATTAAGCATTTTAGTCATTTGAATCAGTAAATTCCAGTCAGTTGCCACTCTATGTTCATGGGAAGAGAAATTCTCCTTAGCTCTTACCCTGTTTATCCTTAATTTCCTATTGTGACGTCTCCAGTGGAGGCTGAAGTTCAAGCATATTTGGTCGGTAGTCTAATGGAATGGATCATGTCCAGTCTAATGGAATGGATCATGAAAAAAAGTGTCCGCGTCCGTATCTGAGAGTTGCCGTTAAACTGGGGTTTGAAATGCATTACTGTAAATCTGTTTCTGTCGGGGAATTTTTATCTGACCGCACTTAAGGGGTATCTGTTAAGAAGAGTTTCACTGTATCATAATATCTCACACTTTTAACTCAGTGATAGACGCGGCAGTTCTTATTAAATTTTGCATTAATTTCTGGTAAGTAAGCAAGGAATATTCCTCTATTAGCTTTACAAAACAGCTGAAGATGTTTTACCCATTGGTGTTCGGACGGAGCAAGAAAGACAAAGACGATTCTGCGTCTGGATCTCCATTTTTTCTAATCAGGAATCCAAACCCCCGCCACCAAAGAAACCAAACCCCGAGCTGCAGTGGACACAACAGCGACACATTTACTACGAAGCCGCTGGAAATTGAACCCGAGTTAATAACACGGCAGACGAATGGGTTACCATTGAGCCACCATAGAGCGATGAATTTGTATCTTTTCGAGGAATTCGAACCTTCTAAAGACTATGAATAAAACAACCTTTAGACGACAATGAGCAAGCAGATAGTCAGTACGCTTTTTTTTTTATGAGGAATGGAGTCGAATCCAGATTAATTACACTATGGCGAATGTACTGTTACTGCAGCACCGCAGAGCCGGGAAAATGATTTGGAAAACCGTCGAAGTAATTTAAACCGCAACCGAGATTAGTCCTAAAAGCGAAAGAACGCCTTATAAAGACTAAGATTCAAATTCTAAGCGAACCAGTTTAACATTCCATCATATGATGATATAGTCCCTAAGAGTGAAGTAACCGCAACTAACATTCAGCAACAATGAAAATGTACCCACCCAGCAAGTAAAAGGAAGAACCCAGCATGCAATGAAGAAGAAGAATGGAGGGAGCGCAAGTCTCAAAAAGTGTAGACAGTTTTCTGCCATGTTGTCGTCTCGAGTCCATGTAAAACAAATGCCAAACAGAAATGCCTTACTGTTTCCCGTATTTGTTTACATCAATGATCCTCAATAGGCAACTCACGGGCTAGATCCGGCCCGCGAACAATAAAAACTGGCCTGGCTGCAAGGATAAGAAACTGAAATTTTTTCCAGGAAGGCGGGGAGCTAATTTTCTTCTAGGGAAGGCCATTTTTTTTCTAGAGGGACTATAGCTCTTACCTCAATGCTATTTCATTGAATCAGAAAATTTCTATGTCGATAAGCCCCTTATCCCCCCCCCCACAACTTCCAATATCTGTATAGCGTGTATCATAATTTCGTTTTTAATTAGATAATTCTGGCCCGCCGATAGAAAAAAAAAGTAAAAAGTGAACCGCGGTGAAAACTAATTGAGAACCTCTGGTTTACAAGGACTCGAGACCGACAACATGGCGGGAAGCTGGCGACACAAACTTCGCGTGTTGGGAATACGTTAGGCGCCAGGGGCGGACTGGGTGGGTTCGCCCTTTAAGAGAACCCACTCTACTCCTGTAGGAAACTAATCCTTGAACTGCGGATTTGGGAAGACAAAAAAAGTACAAGAAAAGGGCAAAGGTTAAATAATTTCTAGAGTCAAACCCGAATTATTAGAATGGTAGTCAAGCGCGCTATCGTTACGCCACTGTTACGCAGGACGTTGCACCGTTACGTCACCGTTATGTAGGTCCTTGATTGTTTGTGGGCGCAATTTTGTTGCGGCACAAGGACGGTGAGTATATAGTATTATATAAAAGAAAGGTCCAATTAATTTATATGGGCCGTGCGGTGGTAACGCGTTAGCCTAGCCTGCGATTATCCCGGATTCGTCACACAACTGTGCAAAAAAAAACGGTTGCCGCTACGCCTTAAAAGGTTCGGATTCCTCGAAAAAATGCAGGTCCCGGCGCAACTATACCATTGCGCCGTAAAACTATAACAAACCAATCGATTATCATGGTTGCCTTTTGATTAAATAATAATTCCCAGTGTTTATAGTAATACAATCATGTATTATTAAAGGCCCTTAATTCTAACCATAACGTATTTACATCTCGTGTATTCCAAAGCAAAAACAGTTAACTTTAGAACTTGTATTAACTAGGTGGGCGCCTAAGGGCTGAAAAAGAAGATACAGTGGCAAAAAAAAAATAGGAAAAGGTGGAGAGAAAGTGAGTTATTGTTGATGGCCTGGGGCGAGAGCGACTGTATCGTGAGTTATTGATTATAAGCTCCATAAAGTGGCAATGGTATCTGCAGACATCTGAAGTTTGTGTAATTCAATTTTGACCGTCTTCGTTACTTTTAACGCAATTGATTCCGTGGTGTATTTATTCATGCATGAGATGGGTTTTTCTCGAATTATTTTGGTCACGGAACACTCTTCACCTCATAATATATTCACGGAGCATATTTTTTGGGCGCCGAACTGCGACGAATAGTATGTTTGAACCACGTTGTGCTTTATTAACGTTGAAAACGTTGTTACCGATTTTTAATGTATAAAATTCGTCGCGTTTTTACGAAACATTCTTCCGTTAAGTTTCTGCACTAAATTTC
>QLNU02011350.1:0-13887 GCA_006491805.2 Dysdera silvatica
TTATCTATGAATAACCTGAACTTTGCTGCGCCACTATTCAACGGACATGTAGCAATACTAGAGTTCAAATCTTTTCGGTGCAGATCTTCTGACTGGATACTGGGGCCTATTTGTAAGCATAGGCGTGAATGGAGCAAGATTTGGCGCGTCGAATTTATTAACACACATGGGCTGTTGCTGACCTGAAACTTGTGAGGTTTCCAAGCCGTGACTTCTATTACCCGGCAGGCAGAAATATACGATGAGTCTCTCTTCCAAATTGTACGTCCCTCTCCCTCGGATGCTATACACAGACCCTTTTTCTTTTCCCTGCTTCATCCTCTCCGTCTCAAACATAACCCGCACGTCGAGAAAAACCAATTCTGCAAACAAATAGGACACTAATTCCTCTTGAAAATATATTGGCTGTTACGTAAGGTGGTTATTCTCTTGCGTGTTTTCGATGGCTCGCTTTCTCGCGGGGCGACATGCGGTTTCTTGATAACTCCTCCCCTGAACTTTATGATCTGGGAAAATGTAACCCCCTATATTATTTGACCTTTTTTACCATCCTTTTGTTTAATTTTGGTACGAATCGGCACCAAAAGCCATAAACCATGTATGGGCCTTCTTTCTTCGTGTGCTCATACTTTTGTTTCATGAATCCAGAGCCAAGCTGGAAAATTATGAATATTTTTGGCTCAAAAATTCTATCCTATACCTGACACCATATGCTTATTCACTAATATATGATGACGAGATCACCATACCACCGACTTTAAAATTTATGCTGTTAACCCTGTATTTAAGAAAGGCTTAAGATCTGAAATATCTAACTACAGACCTATATCAGTATTAACTGTCTTTGCAAGGGTTTTCGAAAAACTATTTTTTAAGAGAATAGGTTAATTTTTTAAAACAATAATATTATTCACGATAATCAATTTGGGTTCATTAAAGGAAAATCAACCGTACAGGCTTTAATAGCAGCTGCAGATTTCATTTATCTCTCCCTGGATTCAAAGAAATCAGCCGATCGTATTTTCTTTGATCTATCTAGCGATTTTGACATTGTCATTTATGAAAAATTACTTTTTAAACTGAATTTAGAAGTTTTTCGTGGCTTCTCGAATGATTTACATAGAAACTATTTATTTGATAGAAAACAAATTGTGCACATGAATGGCAATCACTCATCATTCCGCAACTTACCGTGTGACGTTCAACAGGGATCTGTTCTTGGACCACTCTTATTTAATTTGTACATAAACGATATTTTTTTTACACTTGTGCGTTTAAAACCATGCTGTTTTGAAGATGATACAAGTATTTTTTAATGACTTTGGAATTGACAACTAAATACTGCTAGCTAATAGTGATATCAAATTCTTCACCAATTAATTTGTTACTAATTTCTTAACATTAAATACTTCTAAAACAAAGTGACTTCTCTTTACCAAAAAAACAAACAAATTTGGATCAACTCTGCTTAACCATAAATAACATCTCCATTCCTTTCTCTTTAGATACAAAATTCCTCGGTATAACTCCACAACATAATTTTATAATTATTGTTATTAATAATTATTATAATAAATATTAGTAAATAGTAAAAGCAAATTTATTTATTTATTAAGTTAGCAATAACAGCAAACCGCTTCCTTCGCTGAAATAGCATCGTCATAGGCTTTCGCTTACTCTTGTATGAGCCGTAACCCATGTTATGTAGTCCATTGCTAGTATTTCGTCGGGGTACAGGTCGGTCTTTCCGTTGGCCTCATAGTTCTGAAGCTTCCACCTAAGTTCCAGGTCCGTGTTTCGTGACAATGCGTCGCAAATTTCGATCTATCCTATCAGTAGTTGTAGGCGGTCTGCGTTACTACACCTAAGCGCGGTGGATCGGGTTCGTCGTAATGTTTGGGAAATTTTCTGACGGTAGACTCGTTCAAACACAACTCCCGACAAATCTGACACATAGCTGATCCATATTGTCGTTTCTGAAGGATCTTATTCCGCATCTGCAGTCCTAACCTTTCTCTTGCCAGTTTTTCGAGTTTTGAACAAAACATAGACTACACGAGGTTTTATACTGCTCTTCGTTTTCAAACTGTTGACTGCGCAATATACAAAGCAGCGAACACTTGCACGTTCAGCCGAGCAACATGTGCAGAGATTTGGGTGCGCGTAAATTTATTGCCACTGTCTTTTCAGAGGTGTAATGATCCATGCGTATATCAAGATGCCAGTTTTAGCGTTTCTGCTGATTTTTGTCTAAACCATAGCTCAAGTGGAGTATTTGGTGTAATAAAAATATTTTCTTACTAACGCAAACGAGTTCCCTTTGTTTACTATTTATAACAGCGTCGTATGCGGTGCGCGTGCATTTATTGCCACAGGTAAGGTATTTAGGATCTCTCCTTTGGATAACGTGAGTTCTTGAAAATAAAGCTATCATGAAAAAGTCCTTAATATTATATGTACTTATTAAAGTAGAGCAATTCTCATCTCATAATCGATGTTGTGGTAGTAGTAGGTAATAATTTACTCACAAAAAGAAGAAATCAACACCAGACGGGGCAAAAATTCATTATCATTTTGTTTCCAGTCGAATGCTTTGCCATTAAGATACAAGCGCAGGCCCGGATTGGCCCGGTGGGCTGAGGGACGAATGCCCACTGCGCCCTCTCCCTCCGGCACCCCCTGGGCTCGAGGTGTTTTTTAATTTTCGATGGCCGGATTAAACTAAATGACTGAAAAGTAATTCATACATGTATTATTTTAATCATTATTATTATAATTATTTAGAGAAAATACAGAGAATTATAAATATATGGTCAGTGCCGATGCGAAGTAATTTTCGTGGGGGAGGAGTGTACGGGAATTCAGGCAAAATTGAAACAAGGCAACCACCATCTCATCTATATCCATTGTCGAGCTCATGTTTTGAATTTTGCGATAACGGATGTAACTGAATCATGTAAGACTGTCAAAGATTTCCTTGGCCTGGTACAAAGCATTGCAGTTTTCGATTCTGAGTCCACATAAGAGAATGCTCCTTTGGATAGAGATAAATAACATGCTGAAGAACATGCTTTACTGCGTCGTCTCCAAAAGGTTTGTGAAGAATGTTGATGGAGCAGAGGTAAAGCATTAGCCAGCACTTTTGATGACACCAATACACTGGTGCATAAATGAACAAAATTTTCTACAGTGCTCGAAACTCTATACAATATAGCTAACAGCAATGTCTTCAGTTCTAAAATTTCGTTGATATCAAGTACCATTCTTGAGAACTGGTGCAAATTTAAAAGCATGCTATTGGCATTTCTGCACCGTGAATTGTTCAATACTCAGGAGCGTGCTTTCAGCGTTAGTGGCACTGAGCGAAACAAATTTTAGCGGCCCTCTAAAACATTTTAATGCAACACAACTATAAAAAAACTGACCAGGGTTTAGCATTACAAAATAAAGTTCTTCACTGATTTAAACGCTATAGGAAAAGAGAAGGTAATTGTCAAATAAAAATAAAAAATTCTAAACAAACTTAGCCAGGGATATATCAATCGCTTGGCAATTCTTGCTTAACTTCCGATTTTGTGGATAAATGAAAGGGTTTAATTCAGATCTACAGTCGCATTATAAACGCAGAGAAAAACCATAACAATGTACTTACGAATTTCTGCTTCTCCGAACTTTGTGATATGTTCTTTTTCGTTAGAAACCAGTGGTCTCTGTAGTTTGCTGTAAGCAGGGCTTAAATTTGGCGGAAGCCCGCAGGATCCCGGCTCCGGTACTCCTTCATTTTTGTGGATTATTTAAATATCAGCCGGAGCCACAAAACGGACGCTGTCATGAAAAGTTAATGAATTTGGGCCATGAGTTAAGGTCATGCACTTTGTTGTACAGAAAAATGGACATAAACAATTGATATGATTCATCGATTCTTTTACAGCCATTCGATTTTTTAATCAATTTGTCATAATATGAGGGCTCCTGTACTTTGTTTATTAGAAATTAAGCCCTGGCTATAAGGCCATCACAATATTCATGATAACGTGCATAGCTAATTAATGCTAAAGTTTAACTAATTGCGTGTATATTTATATTGAGCACTATTTAGAAGCTTCATGAATGTTATAGGACATACAACGTCACATACAAAAATTAAATTAACCAAATACTCTGGGAAATAATATAAAGGCCGCTAAAAATTTATTTTTTGGTGATTGTAGTGTATTTTTTTAGCGGTCCTGGGCGCCTGCGCAGCTCGCATCCCACTAAGCACAGCCCTGTCAATATAACATCACTCGCTCTTCCAACCTGCAAGTTCAGGACATTATCTGCCTTGCGGCTTCGGACATTGTAAAAACGATGAACAAACAAAATCTTCTCAAAAAGAGCAGAATTTGAACAAGTTTACGCTTGCCAAATGTTTCTTCGAATTCATGCAGGTGAAATTTTAGATAAGAGATCCGATATTTCGAGTCACATATTTGTTTGCATTTATAAACAGAAGAGCGACTTCCAAACAAGTCTATACGAACAAGCAGATATAATACCAAAGACCGCGAAAATTGAAAGGAAAATTTGACCGATTCGAAGCTTTCGTTGGTGCGTTTAGACGCATACATGAATGTAAAGAAAGCTAGGAATGCTACAAAGAAAGGAAGCAGACTTAGCCGTTATTCTTTCAGTCCTAGATTATGCAATGCCGAAAGTAAGTGATTTTTTATTACCATACGACGTGGTGTATAAAAACGGAGATATTTGTTTTCATAAATTGAGACCTCATATCTCCTACCGTCGAATCTTTTGCGAGAGAATTATCAAAATACTGATATGTACGCGGAAATATTCGACGAAACAATACGCAATATAAATAAGAGAGAAAAACGTTTTAAAAGAGTATTTATGTCAAGATTGGGTTCAATCTACGCGTTTCGGGTGATAAAAGTCCGCCCTTCTTCGGGAATGAACACGGTGGAATATTGTCAACAACCTCGTTTGTTGACGATATTCCACGTGTTCACTCCCGAAGAAGGGCGAACTTTTATCGCCCGAAACGCGTAGCTTGAACTCAATCTTGACATAAATACGCTTCTAAAACGTTGTTTTTTGTCTCTTACTGATATGTACATTCAGAATTTAATGTTCCAATAGCATCAGTGATTAAAAATTCGGATCAGTCGATACAGATTAACCAAACATAATACTAGTAAATGAAACATTTAAAAGAAAAAAGATATATTTGAAGCTTTTGTTGCAGAGTCTCCAACTTTATGCTAGTTTGTTCATAATGTTTATCATAATAGTTCGATTTTGAAAGTTCACGACCATGGAGAAAGCCAGAAATCTTTCGTTGCAAAAGATTACCTGGGAATAGTATTATCATCTCTTCTAATCAAGAAGATATTCTGCTATATCGAAGATTTCAACGTAGTAAATTTTCGCATGCACCAAGTTGTTATTTACCGCAAGATGTTGAATGATAAGTTTTTTAAACATGGATTGAAAGCAAAGCTTCATACTCACCTTAATGTTTGAGACCCATCTCAATCACGGATTTATACAGAGTTTATCAAATACTGTTCGGCGGTTATGCAATTTCCTTTGCCATTCTAATATTTGAACGAATCTTCGAATCTAAATATCGTTGTCAATCTTCCAGATTCAAGGGTTCTGGGAGTAATTTTCAGATTTAACATCTCCCTGCACTTTTTAACTTTATCCAGATACTTACGCAGAACATGTCTGAAACAGATATGAAAAATGAATAATTTTACATTCTAAAATATTCCAAAAGCTTACGAATGCAAAGTAAATTTCAGGGAACACACATTAGAATGATTTTACATTTATTTCTATAATTTATGTATAGAAAATTTTTTTAAGAAATTTGTATATATATAATTTGTATATATAAGTTCAAAGTA
Organism: Dysdera silvatica; assembly: GCA_006491805.2. Taxonomy (NCBI): domain Eukaryota; kingdom Metazoa; phylum Arthropoda; class Arachnida; order Araneae; family Dysderidae; genus Dysdera; species Dysdera silvatica. The sequence goes on from QLNU02011350.1 coordinate 5,913, forward strand.
CTTCATTTACACAGAGCTAATTTTTTCGCGGTCTTTTTACACGATTTTGAAATAGAAAATTGAAAACTTAAAATCTAAAGAATTTTGAATGCGTGCGTTAACTTTAACCGTCTAATAAAAGTAAAGCGCTTTTTTCCTTCGGCTTATTCAATTTAAAATCGTATAAAAAGAGCTGTTGTATTCGCGCATTATTTCACTAACAAGGGAACCCCTTTCGCTATTCCCTGTACTTAGAGATAAGACCTATAGGAGATGATAGTGCTTGACTTCTTGATCATGAATATGTAATCACTTGTCTGCTAAAATGATATAGCAATTTTTTATGAATATTTGAAATCCAAAAATTACACTTTTTTCGCCAGGTTTGATGTATATTAATCGCACTGTATGTGAGCAAAAACAGGTTTAAAATCTGTAAAATTATGAACGATCATCGTATTCAACGGATAAAAATAAGAACTTATGTCTCAGCTAATTTAAATAGTATAAAAAAAATTAATATGAAAAATGAACTTTTAGCATAGATATTTGGCGAATTTTCGACAATTTTGAAGGCTACGCCAGATTTTCTTTTTAAGTAGTTATTTAGTATTATCGCAGCCCAGGTCAAGTTTCTTTTACATTTTTTTCCAAAATATTATCTCATAAGGAAAACAAACGCATGAATATATATAAGTATGTATATATGAGTATGAATTAATGAAATGTATGAATTAATTAAATGTATGAATTAATGAAATGTATGAATTTATGAAATGTATGAATTTATGAAATGTATGAATTTATGAAAAGTATGAATTTATGAAATGTATGAATTAATGAAATGTAGGTATGAATGAATGAGTACTCATATGTAATGCATACATAATGCATGTGGTGCATACAGAAGGAACGTGGGGTCGCGCTGATGCAAATAGAAGTAGGAATGGTTTGATAGGAAAGCTACAAAGAAAGTAAGTCGATTTGGCTATTACGAGAACGATTATAACTTATCCAAGGTGAGAAGTAATAGATTTCTCCTTTCCGTACGACGTGGACGTTATTACATTTATGTTCAAGGAAACCGGACTCTTGGCAACAAATTATTATTTTGCTTATCCGTTTCAACTGTCAATATAGATATGCCTAGCCTTTTCCATAATGGCTTGTTCTGCACTTTTATTACTACTTCGGCACCTAAATTTAATCAGCTCGCAGCATCTTTATATCTTTTTTGCTAAAACCGATTTCTTCCGCAGGAATCTTGATCGGAAGTGGAGATATCACCAAAGGATTCAACAGGGTTGCAGTAAGAAGTTTTTCACGTTATGCGCTCTACCGTTTCGAATATTGATATTCGGCTTCACTGGTCTGCTTCTGTTGTTTTTAATGACACCTCTGATTGAAAAACAAATTGAATCTTTGGAACAACTTTCATCAGCAAGTCGCAGCATCTGAATCAAAGTGACCAGCATGAAAGGTGCGTATCTTATTACCCTTATGCATCCAGACACACAACTATTGTTAAAAGTATACAATCATTTTTGCCACCCACGTATAAAAAACCATGTAAAATTCCCAAAAATCGTCGATTTTCCAAATTGTCAATTTACGTACAACAAAAATCATCAATTTACGCAAAACTCACAAAAATATCGCCCCAGATGCTTTTCTGTATTGACCATTATTTGGCAATTGTGTTATCCCTGTGAAGGGTAATAATATTTATCAAACACTAAGAGATTTGAAAGAGAATATCGGAAATATCTATTGGCTACTGCACCATTACCTACAGAGGGAATTGAAATAGCCAAAAATGCTTTCACGTGTTTGAGAACAAGGCTTTTATTAAATATCAAATATGCTGCTATGTATTAATGAAGAGTATAAATGTATTTCTTATTTAATATAATACATTTATTATATGCATCTATTGATAAGCTATTTGCTTATTAACAAACAAGTACTTTCACATGAACATAACTAACAATTTTAGTTTAATGTGCGGGTAGTGAAAAAAAGTTTGCTGTTATTATCCTCGTAATATCCTCGTTGCCAACTCACTCTCTAGCTTCTCCATAAAGGAACCGCAATTCTTTTAGCCAGGAACACCTGCGGGCCCCCGTATCAATCAAACAGTGCATTGTGACCCCACCAACATTCGCTCTAACCGTGGATATCATCTCCTGATAAACTTCACAATCTTCTGATACTTCCAATCGTGCCTAGTTGCACTAAAGCGGGCACAGAAAAATTTTGCACCAATTTTAGACTTTTCGCCCTTACCTAGTTTTTTGCTTTCTTCCGACGAATTCAAAACTTCTTTCATTATTTATATGGTTAAATTCCGTACATATAAATGAAAATTTTATGTCAGTCAAACTTCGTTAAGAAGAACGCCAAGGTGATCGGAAATCTGTTCGTATTAACAGTAATTCTTATTACACGGGAAGGGTAGTATGCTTTAGAATCTGACGGGAGTTCAGAAAACCGTTCTTGTTAAAAGTAATTCGTCTTAATGGTGTTCGCCTTAACAAGGTTCGACGGTAATTTTTTTTCTATCTTACCTACACACGCGGAGTATAAATGAACTGATTGTAAAACGTATATTTATTAATGTTGGCATTGGTAGGAAATCTCTTAAACAGAGGAAAAGTTATAAACGAGAAACCGTTTATTTTTTTTCTTTCTTCAAATTTTCTCTTTATTATGAAGAACGCATTTTTTTCAAGATATAAAAAAAATTAAAGAAAACGTTTCAAATAAACCTTTAAATTCGCAAAAAAATCACTGTATGCTTATCACTCAAAAAATTCATTTTATGTTTATTGCGAGGAATAATAACCGAAACAATATGCGTATTTTTAACGATTTATAACGATTTTGAAAGAAACTTTATCCCCCGACGTTCATAAAACGAAAATGGGCTAGAAATTTCTGTCTATATTCCTAAACTGTGGTAAATAGCTTTTATCACATACCTAAGAATACGTTTTCGCATAACATATATAAATATCCCTGAGATATAATCTTATTGATACACTTAATTCACATCATTTTCCAAGGTATGCTCCGCTCGTATAGCATGTGCGATAATTTTAAGAAAGGCGCAAAATTGCGGATAGACGGGCATGTATACGTTTCCTTCTTGATAAATGTTTAAGAACCAGCGTGATATAATACTACTATACTCCGCTGTACGAAATATTTCCTCTTTATTTTAAATTTTTCTTCTTCTTCTTCTTGCTAAAGTAAAGCTCTAACAAGAAGTAGTTTTATATTGCTAATAGTATATATTAGCGACATAAGACGTTAATTATATTTTTCAATGCCAGCACAAACGCACACCCCCTAAGTTTTTATATACCAGCTAGTTACTCGTTCAAACGGGCCAAATTGTGGTCCATGTTATTTTATTATTTTACAAACTAATTGTTTGTATTATAAAGATAAAGCGTTATAATTCTTAAAGATGTACAGAACAAAATGAATATCTATCCTTCTTACGGTATACAATAGCAAGATACACAACTAATAGTTAAATTCTTAATTGTGTGTATTTACAAAATAAAAAGATATATTACGTGAATTGAAAATAAATTCCTATTTGGTTTAAATTATTGGTTTTTAAATAACGTAACTTCTATCACATTACTTTGCACAACATTTTTAATAGACAAATTCTTATAAAATATTGTTAGACAAAACCAAATGCAGATAAAAACCCAAAATATCTTTTCAAGCACCAATACAGAACGTTGCACCAATTGTTCCCGAAAAATAGGATTGTATAAAATTAACGAAATATAACGCTTATAAAAATTTTAATTCGCATTTTAAAAATCGTAAATTAAAAGAAGGCAGTCCCTTCAAAATATTGATCACATAAATTCCATATAAAAACGGAGAGACTTTTTTTACAGAAATTAAGCCCTCATATATCGTGCTACCGAATCTTTTGCAAGGGTATTATCGAAATACCGATATTTTCTGTATGAAATTTTGGTTTGCATTAGCATAGAGAAAGCAACCTTCAAATAAATCAATGTAAATTAAGCACTCATAATATCAATGAACACAAAATTAGAAGAAAAAACACATTAGATTTGAAACTTTTGTTGTGGAAACGTTAACTTTATGCAATTTCGCTCACAATGTATGATATAATTACCCTTCACATTGGTAACACAATTGCCCAATAGGGTCACCACAGAAAAGCCTCCTGTGCGATATTTTTGTGAGTTTTCGTGGGGGAATTTATTATACTATAATTTTTGCCTTACACGTGTATGCAGTTCTAAAATAGAGCTTTTTCGTTTTTGGAGGAAAAGGGACGCCGTCATCATCCTGGATTCGAACCCGTGACGCTCCGTTTAGCCCGGAGCGTCTTACACCGCTAGATGAGCGAGGACAGGAAACAACGCTTTTTTCTTCGTATATGAGGATGTAAGATATTATTACCCTTCACAGGGATAACGCAATTGCCAAATTATGGTCAACACAGAAAAGCCTCGGGGACGAGATTTTTGTGAGTTTTTCGTGGGGGAATTTATTATACAATAATTTTTGCCTCCGAACGTAATACAAAAATTATTGTATAATAAATTCCCCCACGAAAAACTCACAAAAATCTCGCCCCGGAGGCTTTTCTGTGTTGACCATATTTGGCAATTGTGTTATCCCTGCGGAGGGTAATAATATCATACATCCTTATATACGGAGAAAGAGAGCGTTGTTTCCTGTCCTCTTCGTCTAGCGGTCCAAGACACTCCGGACTAAACAGAGGGACACGGGTCCGAATCCATGAAGGGGACGGCGTCTCTTTTTCTTCAAAGAAAAAAGCTCCAGTTTAGAGCTACATACACGTGGCGGCAAAAATTATTGTGTAATTGGTTTACAGGCTTTACCATAAAACTAATAAATTTTAATTATCTTTTGCAGACAATGGGATATTGGTATTCCCGTGACGCAACAGGTTGTTGAGCATATTGTTGTTAGTAGCAACGGAGAATTGAAAGGAAACAAAGTCAAAAGGCTACGAAGTGTTTCGATTTATAATTTAATGTGAAGCAGTTGAAACGTTGTTTCGCTAATGAGTATGGAGATGCGCTTTAGAGTTGCAGTTGTGAATTTTACTCACTTTTTTTCAGTACTAAAATTGCCGGATGACAAATATGTCGACGTAAGTGGCACAGAATTCGAGTTATTAGAAATTTTATCCAAATTTTTGAACTTCACATACGAACTGGTATGCCCAACAGACGGGGCATGGGGTACAGCAAATGCAAATGGAAGTTGGAACGGCATGGTGGGAATGCTACACAGGAATGAAGCCGATTTAGCACTCGACAGGATAGGCTTAACATATTCCAGGTCGAAAGTAGTTGACTTTGCTTTCCCGTACGACATGGACATTGACACATTCATGATCAAGAAAGCTGGACGCTTGGCAACGAAGTATTATTTTGCTTATCCGTTTCAACTTTCAGTATGGATATGCATATTAGTTTCCATAATTGTTTGTTCGCCGTTTTTATTACTACTTCGTCATGTTAGATTCGTCAATTTCAAGAGAATTTATACCTCCTTGGTGAACATTGTTTCTTCCGCAGAAATGTTGATCGGAAATGGAGTCATCACAAAAGGTTTCGACAAAGTGGCAGTCAGAACTCTTTTTGTTTTATGGGCATTTCCGCTTCGAGTACTGCTGTTTTGTTTCACTGGCCTACTTCTGTCCTTTCTAATGACACCTTTGATGGAAAAACAAATCGAAACTTTTGAACAACTTGCTGTAGAAAGTCGAATAGGCCGAGTTAAAGTAACCACCTTAAAAGGTACGTATTCGGCAGCGATTATTGAACATCCAGAGACACAATTATTAACAGATTTGGGAACAAATCTTCGTAAATATCCAAAGGCGTTAGCAAACTCACCTATTGAGGGAGTTGAAATGGTCAACGGTGGTTACGCTTTCATCGGACCAAGATATATTTTGTCTATTATAAGCCACGGGCATGGCCATAATATTTTTATATCAAATGACGGAATGGGTATAGCCCCAGTCTCTGTTCTCTTCAGAAAGAAATTCCGCTTCACCAAAAATTTTAATAAGGCGATTATTCGGCTGCAACAAGCTGGTATTTACCAGAAGATATTGAATGACAAGATTTTTAAACTTGGTTTGAAGGCAAAGCTTCGTACCAATCACGATCACTCTTTGAGACCCATCTCAATCAAGAATTTATCCGGGGTTTTTGAAATATTGTTTATCGGTCTCGCAATTTCCTTTGTCGTTCTATTATTTGAGATAATCACCAGGTCTAAAAGTCGTCATAGAAGATTCAAGATCAAGAATTCTGTAAGTGGTTTCCTGATTTGATATCTTCCCGCACTTCTTAAATTTTGTTCAGGCGCTTATGTAGAACATATTCGAAATAGGCATGAAAAATGAAGACTCTTGCAGTCAAAATTATTTCTCAGCGTACATGCGAAATACGCCATTTAAGAAGAGCACATAACGAAGCTGTTACTTTCATAGATATAAATTTTGTACTAACTGAAATTATTTCATTTAATCTCTGTTTATTCCACCAAATTTGATGTTTTTATAGCATGCATTTTCTATTTTTTTCTAGTGTTATACACCGATTGCTTTGCTGTATCTCAATATTCTAAACTTAAATGTATGATCCTCGAATTGGCTGTCTGAATAGAGCCCGTAATATTTAAAAACAAATTAACCTTTGCACTACAAAAACAGAGAGGGTTCAAAATTGTTTGGGTTACCTTCATTTGGAAACTACGGGCGATCTTGCATGTCTCTTTCGGTATTGAATCACATGTGTCCATGCATATGTCTAAAATTGGCAGATGAAAAATCTGCCGTGGCAAATTGCATTGAATTTGAGTTATTAGAAATTCTCTCAAGATGCATGAAATTTGAATGTGAATTCGTGTGTCCAAGGAAAGAGGTATGGGATAGTTCAAATGCAAATGGAAAGTGGAGTGGTTGGGTGTGGATACTAGAAAAAAGGAAACCGACTTGGCACTCGACAGAGTAGGTTTATATCCCGGGTCGAAAGTAACTGACCTTGCTTTCTCATACATCGTGGACATGGACACATTCATGACCATGAAAGCTGGATGCTTAGCAAGAAACTATGATTTTGCTTATCCATTTCGCCCTACAATATGGATATGCAATGTCGTTTCTCTAATTCTGTTTTTTCGGTGTTATTAATATTATTACTTCGCCACGCTAATTCAACCAGTCTTAAGAGTATTTGTGCCTCCTTGGAGAACATTATTTATTCTGCAGAAATGTTAATCGGAAATTCAGTCATCTCTGAAGGTTCAATAAACTAGCAATCAGAAATTTTGTTGCGTTATGTACTCGATCACTTCAAATATGATGTTCTCTTTTATTGGGCTATTACTCTCGTTTCTTTTGACCCCTATGATTGAAAATCAGAGTGAAACTTTATAACAACTTGCTTTAGGAAGTCGAATAAGCAGAGTCAAAACTTCATGCTTCAAAGATACGTATTTGATTTCTGTTCTTCACAATCCAGAAACACAATAATTGACAGATTTGGGAGAAAAGATTTGTAAAAATCCAAAGGGGAAAACAAATTCAGCCTCTGGGTTGTTTCTAAATTGTTGTTTTCGGTTACTCAATTGTGATTGCCGTTCTACTATTTGAGCCGATCGGCAAATTTAAATATCCATGTAAGGCATCCAGGTTCAAGAATTCTGTAAGGAGTTCCCAGATTTGATATCACCCCGCACTTTCGTAATTTATCGTGACGCTTCTGTAGAGAATATTCTAAATAGAATTGAAAAATCAATATTTTATACTTTAAAAATATATAGAAAACTTACAGATATATATATCAGGGAATGGATATTTCTGAGATATTACCCATATATAAATTGTATATTACCTCAGAGTTCTTCATTTATTCTGACCGTTTTACAACGAAGTTCGAGTTTTATA
>QLNU02011351.1:0-12256 GCA_006491805.2 Dysdera silvatica
GATACCCTGAATTTGTTGACAGTAATCATCAACATGTCATTACAGGTGATATAAATTTCTCCAGTAATAGTGATTTAAAGAAACTTTTATCAAAAGGAACAAAGTTTAGATTACAAAAATATATGTCAAAAAAAACACACACACACAAGTAGAATATCATCAGAAAAATTGATGATTTTATTTACAATGTGGCTATTGACATACAATACCTGTCAAATGATTTGACATTTGGAGAAATAATTGCATAAGTGAAATTTTCTCACAGGTTGTCTGGTATAAAAAGTGGGACAGATCACATAAAAATTTCAAGAGCATTGCAGAATACAAAAAAGAGATTTGAAGGATTTTTATAGACACTTTGTCGTATTGAACATGAATGTTTTTCAACATTTGCCATCATGTACAAGAGGTTCTATGCTTCAAACGTACAGAAATTTTTTGATAATACAGAGCCATACATAAATATGGGTACAAGCTCTACTCCGATCTTCAAACACATACAGAGTGCTTTTGAGAAACTCAAAGCTATCCAATCTCAAATCAACTTCCCATACATAACGCTTACTGTTAAATTTCATAAAGGTCCAATTGGTTTTCGCACTGTTACATGTACTACTAACTCTTATAGTGTTAGAGCTGGTAAATTGCTTCTTTGAACACTTATAGAGATTTATGTTAAAATTACCTTAAATACTTTTATTTTAAAAAAATAGTTTTATACTTTTAAAGAATTTGAACTCCAGTGATAGGAATCCCACTTTCATTAAGTGTTTTGATTTTGAGGATCTATTTAATCAAATCAATTTAAGAGACCTATATCTTGTGTTATTAGAATTATTTACAGAGTATGATATAAAATGAATTGACAGAATTTCGTTTGTAAAACTGCTGAACTTCTGTCTTAAATATAACGTGGTATATAATGGCACTGGTTATTATAAACAAGTAAGAGTGCTTTCTAAAGGGGGAGTGTATTCTTCTTTAGCTGCAGATTTATACTTACATAAATATGAAAGTTTATCTTCACCAAGAACGGATTTATTTTTTGGAAGATATATAAATGATATAATCTGTATATGCTATGGTATGGAGCATCAATTGGATCTTGATTTTTATCCCTCACGATTAACACTGAAAGATACCTCTGTATCTAGAATTCGAGTTCACATTTTAGATTTACTTATTACTATCAATGAAAATAATAGATTTGTCTTTCAAATATGCGATAAAAGAAAACAATTTTCATTTGCTTTTGTTCAGTACTTGCAATATGACACATGTCTCAGAAAACATGTTATAAAAAATTTGATTTTAGGTGAACTCTTCAGACAGAAAGTGCTTTCAAATAGTGTTGAAGCCATTTCTGAAAGCATAAGTTATTTTAAAAAAACTTTCGTTTTAAATGGCTTTCCAATGAACTATATAAATAGGACATTTGCAAATTTCATCGCTAGAAAGAAATCTTAAATGTTTCTTATAAAGAATAATCATTGCAATTAAATACATCTAATCGCAGTTCTCAAATATAGATGGAAGCACTTGTCCATCATTTCTTTTAGATAGCTGGTATTGCTTAGTTTATAAGATGTGGCAACACTTTCAAAACTGCCTTTGACTGACCATGTGCTATCTTTTTAATTACGAATTTGAATTTAATTTCTACATTACGGCTATTACAAGGTAATTTAACCAATTCCCATTTTATGATTAATAAAATATACTTGCAAAAACTCTACTAAAAATGTTTAAAAATGAAAAACTTCTCACACTGGAAAAATTTATATATAGTTTTTTGCATTTGTGGTATTGCTTACACTGAGTTTGTTGAATTACTACTTGTAAGTTATTCAGCAGTCTTACTTTGATGTGAGATGTATATACGAGATTCTATTTCTTTCTACTTTTTGTCTGTTTCAAACAAAAAATTTGTTTTAATCTCTGCCACATGGATGGTTATAAACAAACAGATCTCCCTGTATAATGTCTGTATTGAATGGAGAACGTTGGATCCTTTAAACATTGTCTAACCCATGAGTATTGGCTCATAACACCAATTAATGTTTGTACATTGCAAGTCCAATTCTTCTTTCTAATTCAGACCAACTATGATCTGTCTAAATTTATTGATTCTTCATTTATATATTAAATGGAATGTTAAAAATGCTGTGTTTTATAACAACTCCATTTGCATCATTTAAAATGGGTACATATTGGGCTTCGGTTAGTGGTATTGATATGGGATTTAAATGCTTGGTACTATAAATACTATAAATTTATTTTTGGTGTAATATTGGTGTATTTAATGTTAACACTATCCAAAAAATTTATTACTATATATATATATATATATATGGCCTGCAAAAGGGTTGCTGGTATCTAACTGGAAGGAGACCCACACGCTGAACGCATGTGACGATGTGTGGAACCGGTCAGGCCAGTAACCTAGTGTCCTACCCCGCCTTCAAGTGGTGCAGGCTGGGCTTTCTATTTATGAGGCAAATTAATATTTGCTGCACGGATAGAAAGGCGGAAGGGGAGGGCTAATTCACCAACCCGTCTAGCCAGCGTGGTGAAATTATGGCTAATTCCTCCATTATGTTGACACACCAGAAACCATGGCCCCTAGTCTCCAGGTGCTGGAGTGCTCCTGATCAAGGCAGCGGTCAGTGTGGCATGAAAGCAGGGGGTGCTAAGAATCACTGGAATGGCCCAGGCTGCCGTTTGTTATTGACCTTGGCAACGTATAATGGACGATCCCTTGCTTCTGAAGCAAAACTTCAAGAATTGGAAGAAAAACTTGACAAGATCAAATGGGACATTGTAGGACTCAGTGAAGTTAGAAGAAAAGGTGAAGAGTTGGTGGAACTTAAAAGTGGACATTTGTTTTATTATAGAGGAACGGAAACTGGAAGAACAAGTGGTGTTGGCTTCTTAATCAACAAAAGAATTAAAGTCTACCTTCTTGAAGTCGAAAGCACGTCAGATCGAGCAGCGAGGCTCGTTGTTCAACTAACCCAGCGATACCAACTTCAGATAGTACAGGCATATGCACCAACGTCAAGCCATACCGACGAGGAGGTTGAGGAATTCTATGAAGAAATCAAACAGCTACACACCAAGGGGAAACAACATATCAAGCTCATCATGGGAGATTTTAATGCAAGAATTGGACAACAGGAACAAGGAGGGACATCGGTTGGTAAATACGGATACAGAGAAAGGAATGAACGTGGCGATCAACTCATAGAATTTGCCGAAGCTGAAAATCTTAGCATCATGAATTCATTTTTTAAGAAGAAACCGCAAAGAAAATGGACATGGAAACACCCCAATGGAGGAACCAGCGAAATTGACTATATCCTGGCAAACAAGAAATCAATTATTGAAGATTGCAGTGTACTGAACAGATTTAATACTGGAAGTGATCATCGAATGGTGAGATGTAAAATGCACTTAAATACTAAATTAGAACGACAGAAGCTCATTAGGAAACAAGTAAGTAAGAGGGTGGATGTAATGAAACTGAAAGTAAATACCGAGGCATTCAAGTTGGAATTAAAAAATCGCTTTTCTGCACTGGAAGGACTTATTGAAGAAGTTGACATCTCAGAAGCATAGAAAAACATTGTTAAGACAATAATTGAAACTGCTGGGGAAATTGGTGGTGTAATATGTAAAAAGCACAATAGCAAATTATCTGAGAAGACGAAACAGCTCATGAAAAGGCGAAGACTTATGAAGGTGGACAATCAAAATACCAATCCCTGGATTGAGTATGTAGAACTTTGCAAAACTTTGCGCAAAAGCATGAAAGAAGATATAAGAAAATTCAATTGTGAGTTAGTAAGGAAGGCCATTGAAAGCAACAAGAGCCTTAGGGTTGTTAAAGGGAGTTTGTCTATTGGGAAGAAACACATCATTGCATTAAAAGGAGAGGATGGCACCGTAACAAGAAATAGGGAAGAAATACTTAGAAGAGTTGAAGAATTCTACAGAAAGCTGTATGAGGGAAACAGTGGATTAAACGAAGACGCCGCAATAGTCGAAGGAACAGCTCCTAAAATCTTAAAAGAAGAAGTTTCATTTGCAATAAAAAATATGAAGAAAGGAAGAGCCCCTGGCGATGATGGTATTACATTAGATATCTTAAAAGAAGCTGGAGAATATGTAGAAGACATACTCGCAAAATTCTTTACCAAATGCCTCAACAGTGGTAACATACCAAACCAATGGGATTCTGCAACAGTAATTCTTTTGCATAAAAAAGGTGATAAAGAGGATTTAAAAAATTACCGACCAATTAGCTTATTACCTGCTATATATAAAATCTTCACAAAAGTACTAACACATCGCCTGCAGAAAAAATTAGATGCAGCTCAACCAAGAGAACAAGCTGGATTTCGAAGTGGATTCAGTACAGTGGACCATATTCAAGTATTAAGAGAATTAATTGAAAGAACACATGAATATGAACTTCCATTGTGTGTGGCATTTATTGACTATGAGAAGGCCTTTGACTCTATTAAAACATCAGCAGTCATCAACTCTTTAAGTTCAACAGACATTGAAAATGTGTACATTGACATGGCGAAACGTATGTATAAAAACGCAAGTGCAAAATTTCGATTACATAAAGATACCGAAACAACCAAAATTGGTAAAGGTGTGAGGCAGGGAGATACCATTTCTCCAAAACTTTTTACTTCTGCTTTACAAGTGATTTTTCAGCTGATAAATTGGAATAACAAGGGAATAAAAATAAATGGTGAATATTTAAATCATCTGCGGTTTGCTGATGACATTGTTATTTTTTCAACGGACCCATCAGAACTCCAAGACATGGTACAGGAGCTCTCAACTAGAAGTGAAGAAGTTGGACTCAAGATGAACCTACAAAAAACTAAGATCATGTTCAATAATTTTGTAGAGGAAACAAAAATACAAGTTGACAACACTGAGCTAGAAATTGCTGATTCATATATTTACCTTGGCCAGCTGATTTCAATGGATGGCAACATTATGAAAGAACTCAACAGACGTATTAAACTTGGCTGGAGTGCATTTGGAAGAAACAGTTTTATCCTGAAGGGGAAATTGCCTTTATGTCTAAAAAGAAAAGTCTTCAACCAGTGTGTATTGCCAGTCCTCTCTTATGGATCAGAGACATGGAGTCTAACAGTTGGAGCAATACGAAAGTTACAGACAACGCAAAGGAGCATGGAGAGGTGCATGCTTGGAATAACTAGGAGAGATCGAAAAAGAAACACTTGGGTGAGAGAGCAAACTAGAGTAGAGGACATCATTGTTAAAGTAAAAGGACTGAAATGGCGATGGGCTGGGCATATTGCAAGAAGAACTGATCAACGATGGACAACAGAAATTCTGAACTGGATTCCAAGAGACCACCGAAGACCTAGAAAACGTCCTCAAACTAGATGGGTGGATGAAATAAGAAAACAGGTTGGGGTGACGTGGAAACGAATGGCCCAGGATAGACTTGTGTGGAAAGCATTTGGAGAGACCTTCATCCAGCAGTGGATAGATAATGGTTGAATATGATGATGATATATATACTTACAACACTTTAAGTTTAAACATGGAGAACAATGAAAAACTTTGAAAAAAACACAAAATAATTTTACTTTTATGTTGGATGATATATGATAATCGAAAGCGGGATCTTGCAAGTTTTTGAAAACCAACGGATTGAATTATTAAAGCAAAGCAAATAGGATACAAAAATGAAAAGCCAAGCCAGCCAAACAAAGAACTGAGTAAGGACCAATGAAATAGAGTGTTTGAAACACCCTACATGCTCTTTTTCAAGGGAATCGCCCATAGGATGTTTCCAAATATGGCATGTTTCTGAAGGAAGTATGCTTGACAGCAAATACCTCCTGATCCCCCGACATGCCGTGTTATAAATTATATGATATGGATATAATAAACGGAATAGAAATTGGATTGAAGAGATATAAATATACACTGACACACGACAACAGGTAAAAGAAAACCTTCGCTCAGAACAGACAACTCGAACTTTTTTGTCTCCCCCACCCCCGCCTCATTTTGCTGAAGAAGTTTTTCCACTACAGCATGTTGTTTAGCACGCCCTACAGTAACAGATTCAAATATTATATTCCAAATTATTGTAATATCGATTATACTCGAATACCCCTCTCAATATGTAGGAAAAAGATGGAAAAGTACGACCATATTGAAGACAACAATATTTATTCTGCTTTAAGGACCTGTTACCAAAGAACTGAATATCGGCCTTGAAATAGGAGAAAGGAGTAATGAACTTGTAAGAGTAAATGCAGCATGTATATTATGAAACTGGGTTTACACAAAATGGCGAGATATACTTAAAGAGAAACTTTTTGGAATGTTATTTTTTGCAAGAGTGTTAGTAAGTTGGGTGATAGTTTTAATAGTTTCTATTTTATTATTGCAGATTTTTTTAATGCGAGAAATTTGCGTAAAAATTATATTTCTATGGGTCCATAGAAATATAATTTATATGTCAAGAATACTTCATTCAGAAACATGCCATATTTGTAGCCTATTTGCTTTGCTTTAATAATTTAATCCGTTGGTTTTCAAATGCGTGCAAGAACACGCTTTGGATTTTCATATATCGTCCAGCATGTAAGTAAAATTATTTTGTGTATTTTTCAATGTTTTTCATTGTTCTCCATGTTTCAACTTAAAGTGTTTTTAATATTCAGATCTTTGTTGGAATCATGTAGCATAATGCGCAGTTTCACAATAGTGTTATATTTCGTATTGCACATTCTTGTGTTTTTATAATTTAAATAGCTTTTTTCTATATATTTATGCGATAAATGTGTTTTCAAATACATACATACATATATGTGTGTAAAGAGGTTAGATCATATACCACGTTTGTTTCCGTTAATGGGCGAGAAAACTTATATACATATATATATATGGTATATATATATATATATATATATATATATATATATATATATATATATATATATATATAAAGGTTTCTCGTTCTGGCGGAAAACAGGCTTTGGGACGGGCAGAGCGCCATGTTCCCAAGCCTCTTTTTACATCACTTCTTAATGTGCCATGTCTAGAAACTTCCTGACAATGTGACACGTGTTTAGGATTGTGGCTTTTTGTATTTCAATGTAGGTGTTTGGGTCAATGTTGAGTATCTCCAAATTCGTCGCAAGCGTTTTTGGTACTATCCCTGTTGCTGAGATGACTAACGGGATGATGAAGATCTTTTCCATACCCCATATATCTCGTACTTCATGTCTGAGATCTTGGTACTTGGTGATTTTCGTTGTGTAGGTTGTCTGTATGTTATTGGTGTTGGGTACTGCTATGTCGATTAAGTACGTGGTCTTATTCGATTTATCGACGAGGGTTATGTCAGGACGGTTATGTGGGACTGTCTTGTCTGTTATGATTGCTCTATCCCAGTAAAGCTTGTGTGTTTCGTTCTCATGCACGGTCTCTGGCTCATATTTGTAGTACGGGCATTTTTCTGTCAGAAAGCCAGCATTCGCTGCCAATTTCTGGTGGACTATTTTCGCTACTTGATCGTGTCTATGTTTGTAGTCTGACTGCGCAAGGATCTTGCATCCTGCCATCACGTGTTGGATTGTCTCCGATGCCGCATGACAGTGTCTGCATTTGTCGCTTTCTATGTCTTTTCTCTGGATGAATTTCTGATTGTTCCTTGTTGCGATCACTTGGTCTTGGATGGCTAGCATGAATCCTTCTGTCTCTGGCTGGAGAGTGCCTTTGGCCAGCCAAGAATTTGATGCCTTCTTGTCAACGTGTGGTTGTTGCAGGTCATTATAGTGCCTGCCATGTAATGGTTTTCCGGCCCAAGTTCTTAGTTTCTGTTCATTGGCTGTTTCCAGGACACGCTCTTCGGTACTACACAGGTTTAGTGGCGTGTAATTTGCATCTGCTTGTATTATGGCTTGGATGAGTGGCGATCGGGGACTCTTCAACTGGAAGTATTGCCTCATGCTCTGGATCTGCTTGTCATGTAAGTCTTTGAGGTCCGCTTGTCCGCGTCCTCCTTCTTCCCGGGGTAGTGTTTGCCGTTCAATTGCCGTTGCAGGGTGTAGTTGTCCAGCTCTTCTCTGGATGGTTCTCATTTTCCGCTGGAGTTGTTCTAATTCAGTGTTGGACCATTTGATGATCCCGAAGGAGTAGGTGAGCACTGGTACCGCATATGCGTTAATTGCTTGCGTGGTGTTCTTCCCGCTCAGTTTCGTCTTCACAATGCTTCTAAGTCTTTCTTGGAATGCTTGCGTGAGCTGGACCTTGACTTTCTTGTGCTCCTGCTGCCGTTTTTGCATTATCCCTAGGTATTTGTAGGTTTCGCCCTCGTCCAAGATCTTCAGTAGTCTCCCGTCTTCGAATTCGATGCCTGGTAAATCTTCTTTGCTATTCTTCTGTATTTTGCACTTATCGAGGCCGAATTCCATTCCTATGTCCTTGGAGAATGTCTCTGTTATACTGATGAGTTGTCGGAGTTGGGTGATTGTTGGCGCGTATAGCTTGATGTCATCTACGTACATGAGGTGGGAGACTTTATGTAGGTTTCTCTTGTCTTTATATATATATATATATATATATCATCATCATCGTCATCATATTCAACCATTATCTATCCACTGCTGGATGAAGGTCTCTCCAAATGCTTTCCACACAAGTCTATCCTGAGCAATTCGCTTCCAAGTCACCCCAACCTGTTTTTTCCTTTCATCCACCCATCTAGTTTGAGGACGTTTATTAGGTCTTCGGTGGTCTCTTGGAATCCAGTTCAGAATTTCTGATGTCCATCGTTGATCAGTTCTTCTTGCAATATGCCCAGCCCATCGCTATTTCAGCCCTTTACTTTAACAATGATGCCCTCTACTCTAGTTTGCTCTCTCACCCAAGTGTTTCTTTCTCGATCTCTCCTAGTTATTCCAAGCATGCACCTCTCCATGCTCCTTTGCGTTGTCTGTAACTTTCGTATTGCTCCAACTGTTAGACTCCATGTCTCTGATCCATAAGAGAGGACTGGCAATATACACTGGTTGAAGACCTTTCTTTTTAGACACAAAGGCAATTTCCCCTTCAGGATAAAACTGTTTCTTCCAAATGCACTCCAGCCAAGTTTAATACGTCTGTTGAGTTCTTTCATAATGTTGCCATCCATTGAAATCAGCTGGCCAAGGTAAATATATGAATCAGCAATTTCTAGCTCAGTGTTGTCAACTTGTATTTTTGTTTCCTCTACAAAATTATTGAACATGATCTTAGTTTTTTGTAGGTTCATCTTGAGTCCAACTTCTTTACTTCTAGTTGAGAGCTCTTGTACCATGTCTTGGAGTTCTGATGGGTTCGTTGAAAAAATAACAATGTCATCAGCAAACCGCAAATGATTTAAATATTCACCATTTATTTTTATTCCCTTGTTATTCCAATTTATCTGCTGAAAAATCATCTGTAAAGCTGAAGTAAAAAGTTTTGGAGAAATGGTATCTCCCTGCCTCACACCTTTACCAATTTTGATAGTTTTGGTATCTTTATGTAACCGAAATTTTGCACTTGCATTTTTATACACACGTTTCAATATGTCAATGTACACATCCTCGATGTCTGCTGATCTTAAAGAGTTGATGACTGCTGATGTTTTTATAGAGTCAAAGGCCTTCTCATAGTCAATAAATGCAACACACAATGGAAGTTCATATTCATGTGTTCTTTCAATTAATTCTCTTAATACTTGAATATGGTCCACTGTACTGAATCCACTTCGAAATCCAGCTTGTTCTCTTGGTTGAGCTGCATCTAATTTTTTCTGCAGGCGATGTGTTAGCACTTTTGTGAAGATTTTATAAATAGCAGGTAACAAGCTAATTGGTCGGTAATTTTTCAAATCCTCTTTATCACCTTTTTTATGCAAAAGAATTACTGTTGCAGAATCCCATTGGTTTGGTATGTTACCGCTGTTAAGACATTTGGTAAAGAATTTTGCAAGTATGTCTTCTACATATTCTCCAGCTTCTTTTAGGATATCCAATGTAATACCATCATCACCAGGGGCTCTTCCTTTCTTCATGCTTTTTATTGCAAATGAAACTTCTTCTTTTAAGATTTTAGGAGCTGTTCCTTCGACTATTTCAATGTCTTCGTTTAATTCACTGTTACTTTCGTATAGATTTTTGTAGAATTCTTCAACTCTTCTAAGTATTTCTTCCCTATTTCTTGTTACGGTGCCATCCTCTCCTTTTAATGCAATGATGTATTTCTTCCCAACAGATAAACTTCCTTTAACAACCCTAAGGCTCTTGTTGCTTTCAATGGCCTTCCTTACTAACTCACAATTGAATTTTCTTATGTCTTCTTTCATGCTTTTGCGCAGAGTTTTACAAAGTTCTATGTACTCAATCCTGGAACTGGTATTTCGATTGTCCACCTTCATATCTCTTCGCCTTTTCATGAGCTGTTTCGTCTTCTCAGATAATTTGCTATTGTGCTTTTTACAGGTTACACCACCAATTTCCCCAGCAGTTTCAACTATTGTCTTAACAATGTTTTCATTTGCTTCTGAGATATCACTTTCATCAATAAGTCCTTCCAGTGCAGAAAAGCGATTTTTTAATTCCAACTTGAATGCCTCGGTATTTACTTTCAGTTTCATTAGATCCACCCTCTTACTTACTTGTTTCCTAATGAGCTTCTGTCTTTCTAGTTTAGTATTTAAGTGCACTTTGCATCTCACCATTCGATGATCACTTCCAGTATTAAATCTGTTCAGCATGCTGCAATCTTCAATAATTGATTTCTTGTTTGCCAGAATGTAGTCAATTTCACTAGTTCCCCCATTTGGGTGTTTCCATGTCCATTTTCTTTGCGGTTTCTTCTTAAAAAATGAATTCATGATGCTAAGGTTTTCAGCTTCTGCAAATTCGATGAGTTGATCGCCACGTTCATTCCTTTCCCCATATCCGTATTTACCAACCGATGTCTCTCCTTGTTCCTGTTGTCCAATTCTTGCATTGAAATCCCCCATGATGAGCTTGATATGTTGTTTCCCTTTGGTGTGTAACTCTTTGATTTCTTCATAAAATTCTTCAACCTCTTCGTCGGTATGGCTTGATGTTGGTGCATATACCTGTACTATTTGAAGTTGGTATCGCTGGGTTAGTTGAACAACAAGCCTCGCTGCTCGATCTGATGTACTTTCAACTTCCAGAAGACAGTCTTTAATTCTTTTGTTGATTAAGAAGCCAACACCACTTGTTCTTCCAGTTTCCGTTCCTCTATAGTAAAACAAATGTCCGCTTTTCAGTTCCACCAACTCTTCACCTTTTCTTCTAATTTCACTGAGTCCTACAATGTCCCATTTGATCTTGTCTAGTTCCTCTTCCAATTCCTGAAGTTTTGCTTCAGAAGCAAGGGATCGTCCATTATACGTAGCCAAGGTCAATAACAAACGACAGCCTGCACCATTCCAGCCATTCTTAGCACCCCCTGCTTTCATGCCATGCTGACCGCTTCCTTGATCAGGAGCACTCCAGCACCTGGAGACTAGGGGCCATGGTTTCTGGTGTGTCAACATAATGGAGGAATTAGCCATAATTTCACCACGCTGGCTAGACGGGTTGGCGAATTAGCCCTCCCCTTCCGCCTTTCTATCCGTGTAGCAAATATTAATTTGCCACATAAATAGAAAGCTCAGCCTGCATCACTTGAAGGCGGGGTAGGACACTAGGTTACTGGCCTGGCCGGTTCCACACACCGTCTCATACGTTCAGCGTGTGTGTCTCCTTCAGTGGGTACCGCTTGCAGGCCTATATAACGTTGCATGAAAATATGTTACCTGTACCGACTTTATTTTTAAAATTTAAATTCCAGAACCGATTTAGCGAGCGATCGGATATAACGAATATTTTCGTTGATCCCAAGATCCTCGTTATATATGGGTCCTAGTCATGCCCGTACCCAGAGGTGGGGGTCTTAGGGACCGGTTCCCTCCGAAACTACATTTTTAATGGGACTTGGCTACGGCCTTGCATGCTGTGATTGTATCTATACATGCTGTAAAAATTTTTGATCCCGCCCCCGAAATTAAATCCTGGCTACGGCCTTGGTCCTAGTGTAATTACACAGGCTTAATTTATACTACAAGGGGCCCCGGAAAAAATTGTCTAGGGTCCCCGAAACTTTAATCCGACCTTGTGTGTGGACAAATGGTTCAATG
>QLNU02011379.1:5009-38513 GCA_006491805.2 Dysdera silvatica
TCACAAAACTAATATAATTTTCCGAATCTAAATGCCAAAAGTGAATTATAAGCTAAAGAAAACAAAGAGAAATCCTGATCAACAAACTCCTTCTTCCATATATTACAAATATGGAAAATATAATGTCCAACAGTGGTGGACTCACATCTTGCAAAGTCCATTATTCCAGTCCGGCGAAAATAATTAAATTTAATGCTGCACTCCTTTAAATTCAAGCTCTAGGTATTACAGTCTAATGCGAAGTAAAATGATATATGGAATGAAATAATTTTATTTACAACGTTAGAAATAGCTAATCTTTCGAATGCTAAAATACAAAAAGCGTAAGATGCGGGGTTAAAAACAAACTTACATATTATTAGTATTTTCTATACTTTAAAAAGAACTGGGAGTCGGTCTGACGATTAAAATTATGGATTGGCGGTGTTCTGAAGATTGAAATTATGTTTTTTGATAAGGAGAGTCTAACAATTACACAACATTTTCAATATTCTTACACGAACCGTGAAATGTATCAGTGAACTTGATCGTGTTGGAAGCTGCAACTGTCATTTCTGTAAGGCTGTCCCATATTGTTGATAGAGCCAAATTACCCAGACAGTCGAGGTACAAGAATAAACGAACCAAGTTTCATCCACGAAAAATAATTCATACCACTACTGATCCTCTGTTAAAGTTCAAACGGGAAACAATGAAGTACGACAAAAATAGGTCGCGGAACAATCCCCAATTTTAAACATGTAGAACAGACTGAAATGGTGAAAAAAACAATTCATTACGCTAAGCAATAGTTTTTCAGTCATCTGCAGTCCAGGAAAGACGTGAAATGCACCAATCCACAAAAGATGCTTTGTCCTAATGATAGTAATTGGTAATTCATCCTTGTACGCAAAATTTTACTATAATAACACAGGTGATGCTACACTCTGTAGATAGTTACAAATATTAAGTCGCCACGAATATTTCTAAGTTAGTAGAGATGAAAACTTTGGAGAAGGAACAGGATTGTTTTAACCATTCATACCGCGATATTTCTTTCACTATCCGTCAATTTGCGTGGCTTTCTTCACTTCCTTTTTGCTATAGTTTCACCGCCCTGCTTCCATCTCGCCGTGACATTTCTCTCAGTCGAGATTAGTTTGCCTAGTTTAACTGAAAGGCACCATATCAAAACTTTACTCAAATGATAACCTATGGCCAGATCATACTGAAAGTCAGAAAGTTCACGTAAATGTGACATGTCCGTGTATAAAACTCACTGATAACTCGATAGAAGTTTGGGCAGATTTATACGCTTATCTCATCATTCACAGTGCACTTTTCATTTATACATGTTTTGCACTTGCAAAAAATTTTGGCAGTGTCGGAATTCTTTGTGTAGTGTCAATGTATGTTGTAAGATATTATTACCCTTCACAGGGATAACACAATTGCCAAATAATGGTCAAGACACCGCGGACTCAACGCAGGGACCCTGGTTCGAATCCGAGATGAGGACGGCGTCTCTTTTTCTCCCAAACAAAAATAGCTCTAGTTTGAGCTACTAATACGTGGGTGTCAAATTTATTTGTAATACAATGTATATTCTTCATAAATATTAAATTCAAGAGGTTTTCCAGCTTTGGATTCTCGAAGTATTAGTTGTGTGGTTGGTTGTATTTTTATGGCGCGAGGACAACAAGGGTCATACTGCGCGAAGTATTGGTACACGCACTTTATTTTATCCGATAAATGGTTTCTACAATATATTTCTATATGATGATTGATACGGTATATTTTCATACAATGTTTAATGCAATATGTTTTCATCAATAATATTACAGGGTTTGTAACAAATTTTCTTGACTGCTCACTTTAGCCCGAGGGGTTGATTCTCTAGGACTTCAGAGGTTCGATTTCCTCGGAAGCTATAGATCTCGATGCAGCATACCATCTGATGTCCTTGCGCCATAAAGACACAAATAAGCCCTTCATGAAATGTTTCAAAATATAATTCATATATTTACTCTCAAGGGCAAACCTTATATCTCCAACAGTATTAAGGTTATTTTATAGCTTTTCTGGTTGTTTCAAGACAGAAAATAAAGCAAGATTTGGCCCCACGTCGGAATAAGTTGAAAACACGAGTTGATAAAATTTGAAACAAGTTGTAAAAACAAGTTGATATTGGAGCCATGATATAAACTAGTCGTGAGATGAAATACATAATTAACATAACTCACTAAAAGTTTTATTAGACAAAACTTACAAGGGAAGGCCCCGGGGTGGACGACGCTGATTTTAACACGAGTTTTGTCATTGGGAAGCTTGCAAAAAATTATTAGACACGCATTCAACTTTCTTCGTAGTGGCCATTAATATCGGTGTGAAGGGTCGTTACGTTATTTTCCAATTTGGCTCCAGTTTTAAATCCTTAAAACTGACTACTAACAATTTATGAGGGAAAAATTACGAAACATGTGTCTAATGAGTTTAAGGGGACGTATAGTCTTTAGTTTTTAAAAACAACGATTTTTTATTTTTTTATTTGAAAGTGTGGAGATATCTACATATTTTAAGACAAACGGCTAAGTGCTAGTTCAACTAGAAGCTGAGATATGACGGAAATAGAAAACGCCATTGCAATGTTTTTAGGATTTAAAAGGGCCATTTAAATGGCTGCATTCTTTATTTGTAGCTGGTATGGGCTTTGCAATTGGATTGGAAATTTTTGTATTAATTTTTGCGAGCGCACACACACACACACACAGCATAAATATTTTACGGATGGAAGTAAACTACTTGCCCAACGTCCTGGCACTGTTTACATTCTGCTTTCTAGTTTTCCATGTGCTTTTCTGATTGTCTCTCCAGCGATCGTTTGATTACAGAAATTGTTTTTATTACTGATGATCAGTTTATTTATTGTTTTTATTATTGAATATTACTTCGTTTATTATTTTATTACTGTTCTTTTTCTTTACTTCCTGTTGACGATTTTTATTACGTTTGTTTCTTCTGAAATGGCTAAACCTAAATCCAATTGTGGCCAGAAACCCCCCCAAAAAAAGAAGTGGTGGTGATGTACAAAACCCCAGCAAAAAGCAGTGACAATGAATGGATCAATTCCTATTAATGCTTCAGCTAAGAAGCTGAAATTGATGATAAAAATGGAAAAGAAATTTTTGATGACTCTTTCTCAAGTTATAGAATTATGGATTTTAAATTTTATGTACTGCTGTTGAAACTTCCTTAGCTTGTAAGAAATGCGTGGGGAGTGAACAATTTCTTCATGGTCTTTCTTCCAAGTTTGAAATTTCTTGTGAAGCATGTGACGCAGCGCATTCGTTTAGAAAAAATTTTTCATTCCAGGAGCAAAAAAAACAATGTCGCAGAAATAAATAGGCGCATTATATATACAACAAGATGCTTAAGTCAAGGACTGAGCGCCTTAAAGCGCTTCTGCGGTATGATAGATTTATCGCCACCTGTGTCCGAAAAACCGTACCGTTTGATTGTTCGTCATATCAAGGAAAGCAACACAAAGACGCATAATCCCCTTATGGTTCAAGCAGCTAAAGAAGAAAGAGAGTCGTTTGATTAAGGTAATAATATTTGTGTGAGTGGCGACGGAACGTAGTTGACCAGAGGTATTCGTCGTTGCTTAGTGCAACCACTATTGGCGTCGAAACATGCAAAATCATTGATATCGAAGTAAAATCATCTTTCTGTCAAGTCCGTAACGTGTGGAGAGGCATTGATCAGGTCGTAGTTATGAAGAGTGAAAAGCATCACTCTACAACCTGTTTTAAAAATCAACATAGGTCTTCATCAAAATGGAAGTTGATAGAATGATTTCCATTTTTCAACGCCTGAAAGGCAACGGGTGTAATGTATTGCTAATGTTGGTGACGGCAAAACTTTTAAAGAAATTGATAAAAGTAACCTGTATTCAGATGTCACTGTTCAGAAGATTGGGTAAAATTGCCTATGTAAAAAACGAATAAGTACACGACTGCGAAAAGCAAAATCTTTAACTGAGGGCAAAGTTGTCAGACGGAAATGCTCTTTAACGGAAAAGGAAGACTTACTCATCATTAACTGACTTACTGAACAATTTTCAGCTTACCGTGGAAAAGCACTTCGGGAAAATGGAAGGATTCTGGTACAAAATACGAGGACGGGATATCTAGGCAACATTTTATCATCTGGGATCCACGGATGAAGAGCCTTTGTGACAACTTTTGGGTCCTAAAGGACTATCATCGTGGTGTAAGTATCAAAATGCTGTATTAAAAAGTGCTCAAGTATCAATTTAGGAACAAAATTCTGTTCCAGGGCCTGTCATGGATCATATCAAACCCATTTTCACGATCTTTCCCATCCGATCTGCTGAAATGATGCCTTGGTGGGCTCACTCAGAATCCGAATGAGTCCCTCAACTCCATAATTTGGAAATTCTGCCCTAAAATCTCAGTAAGTGGATACTTTATAGGACAGATTGCTGCATATGAAGCAGTTGTGCCTTTCAATTAAGGTAGCCGGGTACGTCTTGGGACAATGCTGGAATTAGGCGTTGTTCTTGGAAAGCTTGCAGCTCGGTTTGCTTCGAACACAGATCAACGAAGGGTTGCCGATGCTGAAACGAAGGCTTCTGAAGCAACAATTGAGGCCCGTCAAGCTAAAAGACGCTTGACTATAACAAAAGCAAAAAAGAAATTGAAAACTGAGGGCAATATATATAATCCAGGAGCATTTTAAATACGAGTAAGTGTATTGTTTTTAGCTGCGTGTGAAACGCGTTTTCCTCAAGATGCGATATTTCAACGTGCTACGCATATTTTTTCTATAAAATATATTAAAAATTTCTGTTTGGCCATTTTTTTACTGTATCAGTAACACAAACTGAAATTATATTTCAGTTTTTATGTTGAATTTTTTTTAAAATTATAATAGCTTTTATGTACAAAATATATGACGAATTAAAAAAGAACAATTTCATAGATTTATTATATATATACAATTTATGTGATCACTAAGAGTTAAATTTTTATCAGATAGCCTCAAGTGTTTTTTATCTTTTAAAACCATAAACAGTGTAATGCCTGAAATTTTTACTGTGTGAGCATGCGTGGCGTCAAATAGTGCATTTTTCCTTCATTATAAAAGGGCGATTCAATATTTACTAAAATATGTATTAATATAAGCATTCGGGTAATTCTATTTTCTACATAGAACAAGTAAAGGTATAAAGTATGAGAAATTAAGAAAAAACAGGAATAATAACATTTATCTTCCTGTTACTTTCATGTAAAATATCTGTATTTGGTAAATTTTTCCACGAGCGAAAACCCCTTAGTCTGTCAACTTCATCATTTGGAAATTCTGTCCCAAAATCTCAGGAAGTGGATACTTCATAGGACAAATTGTTGCATATGAAGCAGTTGTGTCTTTCAGCAAAGGTAGACAGGGACGTCTTGGGACAATGCTGGAATTGGGCCTCGAACTGGGGAAGTTCGCAGCTCAATTTGCTTCAGACGCAGATAAACGAAGAGTTCCAGATGCAAAAATTAAAGCCCGTTAGGCTAAAAGACGCCTAACGGTAATAAAAGCAAAAAAGAAATTGAAAATTGAGGGCATTATATATAAACCAGGAGTATTTTAAATACGAGCAAGTGCATTGTTTTTAGTTTTGTCCACAATTTTACCTTTAAACGCATTTTTCTCAGAATGAGAAATTTCAATGTGCCGCGCATTATATTCCTTTACCTATGAAATATATTAAATTTCTGTTTGGCAGTTTTGTTTATTGTATCAAGTAACACAAACTGAAATTATATTTCAGTTTCTATCTTGAATGTTTTTTTAAATTATAATGGTTTTTATGTTCAAAATATACGACAAATTAAAAAAAAACAATTTCATAGATTTGAAAAAAATATATATACAACTTATGTGGTCACTAAAAGTTAGATTTTTATCAGATAACCTCAAGTGTTTTTTATCTTTTGAAACCATAAACAGTGCAATGCCTGAAATTTTTACTATGTGAGCATGAGCAGTGTAAAATGGTACATTTTCCTTTATTATGAAAGGATGTTTTAATATTTATTACAATATGTATTAATATAAGCATGCGGGAAATTCTATTTTGTATATAGAACAAGTGCAGGTATAAAGTATGAGAAATTAAAAAAAACAGGAATAGTAAAATTTGTTTTCTCATTATTGACATTTAAAATATCTGTATTTGGTACATATTTCAACGAGCGAAAACCCCTTAAGTGAAGTACATAATACAATAAAAAAATTTTGAAAATAACCATTCGGTACAAAGATATTACGATTCAAAATGTCAAGAAAAGTTACAATTTTTGACCTTCCAGGACCCCTCACACCGACATTAATGGCCACTATGAAGAAAGCTTGAATACGGGTCCAATAATTTTTTACGCACAAGCTTCTTAATCACATAATTCGTGTTAAAATCCGTATCGTCCACCCCGAGACCTTCCCTTGTTAGTGCCAATAGCAACTTTACCCATTACCATGCTTTTAGTATGCAAACCGCTGATTTTCAATAGTATAATTACAGTAGAACTCTCATATATCCAATTTCGAAAATCTCTACATATTGAAGATTTTGTGAATTCTAATGATCATTATATAGAAAAATTATTTCTATATATCGAATTTTTTTAAGAAAAATCGGAAATTTTTTATTCTTTAAACATTTTAAAACTTCAGGGTTTTAATTCCCTGAGAACGGTGTATTTCACGGACTTAATAAACGTAAACACTTTTATGATAAATCATATTCCTCGAAATATGTGTTGTGTAGCAAACCATTGAAAAATTTATTACGCAAATATAAATACATATGAATACTGGGGATGAGCATCGATAACGAAACATCGATAAAATACCATCGATGTTTGAAAAATATCAATCTTTGAACATCCATGCTTATTCGATGTTATATTGATGTTTTAAAATATTTTGTTTATAACCTAAAACCATCGTTGTTTTAAAAAATTTAGATATAACCTAAAATCATCGTTGTTTTAAAAACGTTCTGAAAACGTTTTTCTATTTTTCCTTATTAAAAAACATTATAAAATATTGATTTCTAAACATTAATGTTTATTTTGATGTCACTTAAAAGCATCGGTGCTCCAATTTCAAAAAATATAGAAGACGTTTAATTAAAAAAATGAATGTATTCAATGATCAATGAGGTGAAGTAAATCAATACTTCGAAATAACATGAAATAGTATGAAAATACTAATTTATTTTACAAACAATAACGCAGTCTAGTCGTTATTTTTAAATTAAAATAAATTACAACGAAGTAGCGAATATACTGTAAAACAGTATATTGAGATATAGGTGAACTGTTATTTTCAAAAATATCTTCTGGTATACAGTTGTAGAAAATAAATCGAATTATTTATTGAAACACTGTATAAAATTTAAAATCACATCATGGAATCACCCATGAAATGCAAGAAAATTAGTTATTATATCGTATAATTTCCCACCAAAACCGGCGGTAGTTGTTTACTTCCAATGGCGCCTACGCGATTAAATGGATTAGATCATTCTAAAAAGCCACAGATCATTGTTTATTTCAAATAACGTTAATGTACTACACTCTGTCCTTTTAGTACACCCCAGATAGAAATTCCCCCCATATAAGACAAGTGGGCGCCAACCTAATTACACGTGCGGGCTACTTAATGTAGAGACTTGCCGATACCGTAGTCAGCTAAATCTTAGACCAGGGTGGTCCAACTTTTCATGCCAAGTGGGCGGCATGAGTATTTTAACACGCAACCCATGGGCCCCACGTCGAATTAAATTTCAGTATCGTAAATTAATGTGTTTGGTAACGTGTTTAATATATTGGCCAACTGTTATATTTAATTAAATATGTAATCAAATACGGAATTAAAAGATTTAATTATTAAACAAATTTGATACAAAAACATATATACCTGTATATTCTTTCTTGTTAACAGCTATTGCTTTTGAAATCTGTACTCAAAAGGTACTTCAAAATTACAGTACTTGCATTTTTTTATAACTCTTTATTTCGGTATTTCTTTTTCGTTAATAAATGCGTACATGTAGAAAGAGACAGTTAAGTCTATGCAAATAGTTATGTAAATAATTAAATATATATTGAGAGAGGCAGACTTAAGTTTCATGACTTCAATATTGTGCGTTCGCGCCCACAGGTGTGTGCCGTCACAGACGGTTGAATCCATTGCAGTTTAGGGAAGGGCGTCTTGTCGAAACTGGTTTTTCCCGCGCGAAAAACCAGTTTCGGCAAGACGCCCTTCCCTAAACTGCAATGGACTAACCCGTCTGCTAACGGTATCACACGCCAACTGAGGGCGAACGCTCAGTATATCTTTTCTCGTAAGTAGCCGAGGGCCACAGGTTTGATCGCCCTACCTTAGACTAAACATAAGCGATCGTGAATTTGTGATTCTAGATGGTTTTATTAAAACTAGGAATTTAAATCTTGGAAGCCTAAGATTAAATCATAAATCTTTTTCATTATTAAAAAACAAACAGACATCACAGTAAAAACCTCGATGGTCTCAAAACATCGGTCATTCACCTTCGATGGTTTCGAAATATCGGCCATTCATCATCGATGGTGAAATCATCGAACATCCAATATAAAACATCGACCATGGATGCGCATCTCCAATATATACTGCATAAATATGATGATTTTCAAAGTATAATTATTATATATTTTTCACTAATTCTTATTTTTATTTATTTATATGAACATAATTAGTATACAATATGTGATTTATATATTCACTTATTTATAAATAGAGTATACTGATTATGAAATGTGTCTCAAAATATAATACACTACATGATATCTGGGTATAAGTACTGTTTCCAAATATATGCTTTTTTCTACGGAATCGTCGACTTCGATACATGGCGCTTCTACTATATTATTTAAGGATTTATATATTATTTTCTAGAAAAATCGTAGGTAAAAACGAAAATTACATTAATTAAACACTGCCAGAGTATACTCTTATAAACTCTTAATGTGTTTCTAATCCATAATTATGTTATTGATGGTAAATTATTAGGATTTTCACATGTTCCATATTCACAAAACGTTATTTGATGTTGAAACAATAACCAATTTAAACTATCTATTTCGATTTTAAATCGTCTGTTGCAAATGCACTTTTTCTTGCATACTGTACCGTTATATTAAAATTCATGGGGCTCTACGATGTTTGTTTGTGTTTGTAAGCACACCTTTCGCTTGCAAAATTTTAAAACATCTCTACTTTCATAACCTCGGTGTATAGGAACTGTGTTTAAAACGTGTTTTATGGAAACGCCAAGTTCTAAGTAAGATGTAAACAAATAATTGGAAACTTTTCAAATGGAAAATATTTCAAATTTAAATTAAATATTCTGATCCTCGAAAACTGAATTAAATAGGAACCTGCAACATCATTTCCCGATATTTATATGAGGTATTGAAATTCAAGCTAGGGTTACGATTGCACAGTAAAATATACAACAGCGAAATTCTGTGGTCTCTAAGCAGGCCATTTGAAAACAGGCTGCTTTCAATTTAAACACTGCGGAGTTTTTTCAAATGTCGGCGAGCTTTCGAAAATCCAATTTAATATTCTTGTAACCAGTCGACAGGACTCCAAATAATTGAGAACCGAACAAAATTGAGTTCCTTGGAGGTTCTAATTCTTTTAGATAAAATTTCTCTGCTTTTTTTCCCCGTCACAATCGGCTAGTTTTCTCAGCGAGCTGTTTTTCTACTTCGCAGGATGTGTTTTGAAGAACGAGACATAAAATCTGAACTCCCGGTAATTCGCATTTCTTTTCTTCGCCGCTTTAGTGAAAGTAATAAAGAAGTTAGGGAAGACAACACGCAGTTTCATTTTCGTTTTATCGAGGAAGACTTGTAAACAAAAATGAGGGTAATTCGTTGGAACTACGGGAATGCTTTGCACTATGAGCCAGTCTGCCGATGTTTCAATTCACTTCCTACTTTTGACGTTGCTAAACAAACTACAAGACCTGTGCAACATTTCCCATTGCAAAATCCTCCACAAATATATAGTCCTAAGTAATTTTCTAACATCTTCGTGAAAAAGAGCGTTAACATTTGTTTAAAAATATTCCTGAAACCGATCTCAGTAGCTTTGTTATTTGTAGCATATAAATTTTATAAACTAAAATATCATTTATTTATAAATTATTTCATCATTACATTCACATACAGTAATTTTCTTTAACATTTACGGACAATAAATATGAGGCGTCCAGGAATATTTCACTCTGAAAATATAATTTTCTGAAAAAAATATATATGTAAATAAATTCCTTTATTTTGGGCAAAATTATACATGAAGGATATATAGCTTATTACCTAATAATATGATAACAATTTTGCCTAGGCAGCAATGGGCAAAGACTTTTACATCTGACGAAGCCATTGCACTTTCTCCAACAGGGACATAAAACATATCAACAATAATAATCCATGTACAGGTCTGTCGTCTATATTGACCACTTGTTTATGGTAACTATTACTGTCTAGTCCCAAAGGTGGTCACTTTATCCAGGTTCGACTGTATATAAAATATTGAAAAGCAAAGCAAATACATCTTAATTTTGTTCTCCACTTTATTTTTGCGCCATTTTGAGCTTTATTTTAATCAGCCGCGTTCCAGTATCAGAATACTGGAGACCATGGTTTTACGTACTCAACTGAGTTGAAAGTGTTGTCCGTAGCTGAAACATCTTTCGCACAATCTCGGATACAGAAATCTTTTAAGAGGGGGCGATTTATTTCCGATTCCTATTTTTAACCAAGTGTTCAGTACTTTTCATTTCGTTTTCTATAATATAATCCTGGCTTAAGGGGGCGATCGATCGTCCCATCGCCCCCCCTTGGATTCGTCAATGCTTAGGCAGCTGCATTGATGAATGCCTTTCCTTCCGTTTTGTCTTGCTGATCGTGACTCCAGTTCAAAGTATTATTACAGACGCAAAATCTCCGTGATTGGAAGCACACACAAAGTAGGAAAGTATTACTATCCCAGTTTCTCACTGTTTCGTTGTTGTTTTTTCTAGTAAAATGTAAAAAATATTCGCAACGTTACACTTGTTTACGTCACACATGTAAAAAACTTAGTCGTTTCTCGCGCTATAAGATTTGATTAACTATCGAAAAGGTACTAATACATGTTACAGCAATTACATGCAGTAGAATGCTTAGAAATTGGCGTCATCGCATATTGGTTCGACGTCTTGTGGCCCCTTCGGTGGCCCAGTCGTAGCGCGTGCACCTAATGTGACGTTAATCAAGGTTTCACTCTTAACTAACTCTCCTAAAAAAGGGCGTTGGCGCATTTGGTATTTTCATGCCTAAGCTAGGGTTGCAAATTGTATTTATTGGCGACATTTTAAAAGTTGCGCCAATGTTTACATTCGTCGGATAATCGCTGATTGTTGGTTATTTTTTATGTTAAAATAGCGATCATTGCGTCAAAGCGGAAAACCTTTATCGTCAAGGTAAATGAAACCGGATGTGTACAATAAAATGGCGGTTGATGCATCAGTCTATAATTCTAGGGTCTCTATTCTCAACGGTACAACAAAATACTTCCCGACTAACTACACATTAGTTCGAAGTTTGGTTCCCTAGCCCTTAATAGGTACAGATGACTCGGGAAAGTGTAGGTCCACTGCGGTAGCGGAATGGTATCATATTCGCCTATTGTGCCATTAACTCGGGTTTGACTCTCAGTGGCATCGTAGAACGAATGCCATTCCTCTGCCTGCACTATTCCGGGGTTGTAATTCGCTTGGCAGAAGAAATTTCTCGGAAAAAGGTAGGTTCCAAAGCTTTACGAATTTCGCTATCCTTGCGCCATAAAACGGCAAGCAAAAAAAACGAACAATTCGATATTTTGAGAACAAGTTTTTTCTGACTTGAGATACTCGATGGCGCCGTGAGGCTGCACAATGCCTTAGTTTTAAAAGTTCTGGATCAAATGTATTCTGTTTTCACAAAGTTCAATCAATAAATAGAACTACAATGATTTTGCCACTGTTTTTATTAAACTACGATAATTAACGATCATAAAATTAAGTCACACGAATAACAAAATAATGATAATAATATGGTAAATTAAATGTCTTAATAAAGATTTCTTTACTAATTGGCATTGTTCTTCCATGGCAGAGGTTCACAAATACAAACTAGTCTATTGTAGGTGAGATTTTCATTTCTATTATATTATTTTTATTATTATATTCGCAGTTAAACTTGTTTTAAAAACTGACGTTAACCTCTGGTATGGGGTCCTTCTCAAGAGATATTATAGGTATCTTTCTAATAAGTAATCAATTCCAAGAAAAGCGGCGTTTTTTACTTGTTTATCTTGTCTGTTTCAACTGCTTCGAGGTGACTTTCAGGTTTGTTTGAATTGCATCTAATACTCCCACTACGATGAGAGCAATTTTTGTTTTTTCTGTGTGCCCTTTCTATTTCAATTTATTCATGTTATTATTATATTGCAAGTCCAATATCCATTTTCGTTTAATTCTTCCATTTAACTCCCATACCTTTTCAAAGGATCTCAGATAGTTAAACGCATCGGTGTATAATAGGGTTGTCCAACATACAACCCGGCCCTGCGGTGGCGCAGTGTGGTAACGCGTTCTCCTATTGCGCGGCTAATCCGGGTTCGACTCCCAGCAGTGCAAAAAGAACGCTTACTCAGAGATCTCATAAAGATCGCACTGCTCACTGTAGTCCGGGGTTTGGTTCCCTAGGCCTTAAGAGGTTCGGATTCCTCGGAAAACAGTAGGTCCCGGCGCAGCATGACCACTGTAGTCTTTGAGCCGTAAAACCACAAAACCAACATACAATCCGCAGGCCGCACTCCGGCCGGCCTACAATGTCAATCCGGCCCGCCGAAAACTGTTTAAAATAAAAAAAATTACGGGATTTCAAAACAAAATCGTTAGGTTCTCCCCCACCCCTCGAGAAATAAGGAAAAATCGGCGGCAATAACATGGGCTACTATAATAAATTACTGTGGAATTTTATTTTTGGTATCTAGTTATATGTTTCATTGGTTTTTTTTGCTAAACTCGTTGAAAGTGATAGCCCGCGAGATCCGCGAAAAATTTTCAAGTTGCTCGCTGCCCAAAAAGGTTGGACAACCAGTAGAGTAGCTAGGGGGCAAGGGGGGCGTTCACCCCGGACGTCACAATTCGGGGGGTGGCCTTTACAATACAATAACAGGCACAACAATTACGGCAATGGCAGTCACTCGCGGCAAAATATCTAGCTACGCCACTGTGGACAATCCTTGTGTATAATATCAGCCGTCCAGAATTGCAGCTTTTGGATTTGGGAACGGTATTATTGTTTAGTTTTAGCATATGATTAGAGGTGATGTGTTCCACAGATTCTTTCTTGGAAATCAAGCACAATTCGCCCATCACAACTGGCACCGTATCTCGGGGTTACTTAAACCGCTTTTCAATTTAAAACATCTGCGAATTCAGGAGCATTTACTTTAGAGATTAATTAATTGTTGTAAAACTTGTGTCTAAAGTTACGCTCTATATTTACATGTATGAAAGTTTTCTAAAATATTTATGTTAAAGAAAAAGCAAAGCATGGTGGCTTAAGTTACCCCTCAATATGGGGTAACTAAAGCCAGCAGAAGAATTCAATGTTTGACTTAGGTTAGTTGATGATGGGGTATCAAAATCCATATAAAGGGCTAAAATAAATGTACATAGACTGTTCAAGATATCTATAAGTAAAAATAATAGCGTAAAAAAGATTTTTTTTTTACATTTTTAGTGTTTCATATGTTTAATTTACACTAAAAAAGTTCAAGAGGTTTAGTTTAATATGTGTTGCCAAAATCGGTGTCTGAAATTTACCCAGTATAATGGCTTTCTACAAAAATTTTCGTCACCCATGTTTAAATAGCTCAAGCTAGAGCTTTATTCGTTTTTGGAGAAAAAGAGACGCCTTCCCCATCCTGGATTCGAACCAGGGTCCCTCCGTTTAGCCCGGAGTGTCTTGGATTGCTAGACGAATGAGGACAGGAAACAACGCTCTCTTTCTCCGTATGTAAAGATGTAAAATATATTACACTTCTCAGGGATAACGCAATTACTAAATGATTGTCAATTCTGACAGCCTCCGGGGCGAGCTTTTGTGAGTTTTCGTGGGGGAAATTTATTTTTACTCAGTAATTTTCGACATCTACGTAGAAACAAGCACAAACTAAAAGCTGTTTATACAGCTTTGTTTAGGAGAAAAAGAGACGCCATCCTCATCCTAGATGGGGACAGCAAAAGCCACTCCTGTTCGGTGGCATTTGTTACCCCGTACGGGAAACAACAATGAATTTAAAAATATTGAAAAAAACAAAACAAAATGGAAATATAATCTAAGAAGTATAACAACCGTAAGAGTATTGTTTGAGGTTATGTTTAAAAATGATTTTAGTGAATTTAACTTAAAAATGTGATTTTGGCCATGAAAGTTATGGACTGTACAATTTTATGACGAAATTATCCTAAATACAAATAAAGGTTTATAAACTTAATTTTAAAACACACACACTATTAAAATATGTATTCCAAAGCTTCATCACAATGTGGAATTGATGGCATGAAAGTTAACGATCAAACACAAAACAGTATTGCCAGAATCAGTGTCCGAAATTTACCCAGCATAGTGGCTTAAGTTACCTGAAGCCTGATACCGTTAGCAGACGGGTTAGTCGATTGCAGTTTCGGGAAGGGCGTCTTGCCGAAACTGCTTTTTTCGCGCGGGAAAAACCAGTTCCTCCAAGACGGCCTTCCCTAAACTGCAATGGAATAACCCGTCTGCTAACGATATCACGCGCCAACTGAGCGCGAATGCACAGTACAAATGTGGTTTTTCTCCGTAAGTCTCCCCACCTCAATTTTGTAAATCTTTGTACTACTTCTTATTTGTTATTATTAGTAGTAGTAGTAGCAATAGTATTATACAGGGGCATATATTTCAGGGAACCTTGGTAAAGTCATCTGGGCCAACATTCATTCGTCGTCAATTAAAATTGTATTTAATTGATAATGGGGGAGACGATGATGGTGAACAATTGAAGATTATCCTCTGTCTGAAGTCACACTACGACAGTGATATTATATCATTTTACTTCTCATTTTTGCGCTATGTTTGGGCCATGTTAAGTGATTCGCAGCATATGAACGCCTATTTAAAATATAATTTGATTTTGTGAAAATTTTTATATTCTTAATTTGTTACTCAAAATTGTTTGAAGTCCAAACTAAAAAATGTATCGTTTATATAAATTATAAAATTAAAATTATAAAATTGAAAATTTTCCTTCGAAGATATTCTTGGGGTAGCCTACTATCTACGTAACTGGTAAGAAACTGGTGCATTGCTTGTGGAAACTTCAAAGAAAATGAAACTCAATTTATTTAAATAATATCGGTCCAATGTATTTACGAATATTGATAGGCTACAGCATCTCCTTTTCGCATAAGATGCATTCTTTTAAATTGAGTTTAAAATCAGCATTAAAAGCATTTATTGATTTAAAAATTCGATGTTTATTAATCATCACTATATTTATAATTGCTCATTTCTTTTACAATAGAAATATATGTTTTGAAACAAATAATTATGCATTCAGTATTTTTTCCTCATATGTGAGTTCATTTTTTTAGGACAAATAGGTTTGTTATTTTTATAACACTATTATCAAAAATACATCAAATGAAGGCGCACAATTTGCGAAACAACGACAGTTAATTCTCTTAATTAGCCAAAAAAGTTTGCAAATCCTATCCCATAATTAAACTCATCAGTAATTATTTTCGCTTATTACTTTGTACTTTGCCACACATTATTTCTAAATTTAAACCAGATAAACTGAGTCTCGATTCTGTAATTAACATATTTATAAAAAACAGAAAAAACGTATTTTTTTCTTAAGTAGAGAACCATCCATTTTCCGCTCTAATTATCCAGTTGACTATTATAATATTGATCAAACGGAAATCCCTTTCCACTACTAAATTGCCAAAAAAGGGGGGAAATTTCATTCTGCTTACCCCTATCACCCTCTCCCTCTCTTTTCTTTAAAAAAATAGAGAAATCTTTATTTATATTCTTATTGACGTACTTTATATCCTACATTTTAAACATTATTTTCCCGCAGCTCCAAACCTCTAAATAAGCAAAACAGTTAAAGTTTCTCAAGCCCATATCAACCCCTACGTATAAATTGATAATGGATGGTGAGAATTTTATACCATGGAAATAAATTTTGCGTCGTGTCATAAAAAGTGCGTTATGGCTTTATTACACGAGAAGCGATCCCAAGTATTCGCCACTAAATAACTAGGTTTCCCTTCCCAGGTTTAACGAGGGGAACCATCTCCTTGGTGACCTCATTTCGCCATCTTCGGCCCCGCGACCAGCGTATCATCCATCAGCCTAATATTCCTTATCGCCGGCATACCAAATTTTGGATAACGTTTGCCCATGTTTGAGTATAATCTCATTGATTCTGTTCCACACACTATCTCACGATTAATTGCATTAACCACGTTCCCTAGATATTGCCAATAATACGGTCATTCCGGGATTGTTTGCTCGCTACCTAGCGACAGGCAGAAGACGGCGCTATATAAACGCTATTATATGCATTCCGGATACATTGCCCCCCAAGCGATATAAAGTAGAAAAAATCTGGAAATTAATTAGCTGGGATTTTAGTCGGACTGGGCTATTTATTGCGTAAACTTTCATCGTACATTTGCATTCGATCAACGTATATTACTAACCGAGGCTGGTTAAAAAAAACCATGCGTGCAAAATGGAATTCTTTTCCCCCAGGTGTAACCGCCGAATCTCTCCCCTTGTTTCCTCATTCGTCTACACGTGCGTATATATTTCTTTCTTTTATTGGGCGGTGCCCTTGTCAGCTATGCTGTAAAATGTGTCTGTGACAGTCACATTATTTCTTGGATTAAAAATCAAAGTATAGAGAAGTCTCTCATTTTCTCGTTTTTCAAAATTTCTAATTTACCTCTCCTGTACAATACGCCCAATAACACGCATTAGACTGTACTTAATAATACCCAGTAAATTTGTATTAAAAGTTGTAGTAAAATATAATTGAACCCAATAATATGCATTAAAATACGTGTAATTATAAAATTTGTCGTACAGCATCTATTCTTCAATAGCTAAACGCCATGAGTAGTTTAATTTCATTAAATACTCTACTAACGGTAATGATGAGATCTGACCTTGCAGTGACACAGAGGTGACGCGTTCTCATAACGTGCCCTTAATCCAGATTCGACTTCCAACGGGGCGAAAAAGGGAAAAGAAAACACTTCCCGACTAACTCTAG
Source organism: Dysdera silvatica (assembly GCA_006491805.2). NCBI lineage: Eukaryota > Metazoa > Arthropoda > Arachnida > Araneae > Dysderidae > Dysdera > Dysdera silvatica. Next base: position 22,482 of record QLNU02011379.1, read on the forward strand.
TCCGGAGGTTAGTTCTCTAGGTCGTAAGCGATTCGGATTTCTATGATAAAAGCCAGTCCCTTGCCTTAGGGTGGCATAACCTGGGTTCTACTCCAGTGGTATCATTGACCACGTTCCGTTTTACTTCCACCGTAGCCCGGAGGTGCACCTTGATGACAGAGGTTAGGGTCCCTTGGAAAATTCTGGCTCCCACTAGGCATCACTTTGAGCTAGCCTAACAACATACGGCTCCAAAACAAAGAGCTGCAGCAGATTTCGATTTTTCCCACAGAACTTGGGGATGATAGTCAATTTTCCTAGTATGGTTGCGGCCTGAAAAATTTACAAGTAGCTAAGTGTCAAAATAGCACAAATGAAATGAATAAATAAAATTACCATCTTTAAAATAAATTATAAAGACTGATGCAGTTCTTCTGGACGAGCCGCCGCAGCCGTAATCGTATGCAATGAAAATACTTTTAATAAGATCATATTTCTGATTCAAGTACTGAAAGTAGGTTATATGATTTCAAAAAGAATGTGGAAAGTAATCCCAAAGAACACAAAAGCTCCGTTACAATTTTCTAATAAACGCGCTAAAAAAAAGATAGCCAGAATTTTTTCATATGAATTAAAACAAGCAAACTCCTCCATTCTGGAAGAGCAGTGCAAATACGTTAATTACTTGAGGTATTTTCTAACCCATTAAAATTTGGAAAAATTGGCAATACAACGGTGGAATGAAAGGACTTTGAAATTGTAAATGAAATACTATTGAGCCTGTTTTCAGCCATCTAACAAAAACTTTAGCACATAAAATGATGAATGGGGCAATATATATAGTACTGGTAAAGTAAAAATATGAATGGGAATTATAAGTAAGGTATCATCATCATCATCATCATCATCTTCAACCATTTTCTATCTAGAGCTGGATGAAGGTCTCTCCAAATGCTTTCCACACAAGTCTATCCTGAGCAATTCGCTTCCACGTCACCCCAACCTGTTTTCTTATTTCATCCACCCATCTAGTTTGAGGACGTTTTCTAGGTCTTCGGTGGTCTCTTGGAATCCAGTTCAGAATTTCTGTTGTCCATCGTTGATCAGTTCTTCTTGCAATATGCCCAGCCCATCGCCATTTCAGCCCTTTTACTTTAACAATGATGTCCTCTACTCTAGTTTGCTCTCTCACCCAAGTGTTCCTTTTTCGATCTCTCCTAGTTATTCCAAGCATGCACCTCTCCATGCTCCTTTGCGTTGTCTGTAACTTTCGTATTGCTCCAACTGTTAGACTCCATGTCTCTGATCCATAAGAGAGGACTGGCAATACACACTGGTTGAAGACCTTTCTTTTTAGACACAAAGGCAATTTCCCCTTCAGGATAAAACTGTTTCTTCCAAATGCACTCCAGCCAAGTTTAATACGTCTGTTGAGTTCTTTCATAATGTTGCCATCCATTGAAATCAGCTGGCCAAGGTAAATATATGAATCAGCAATTTCTAGCTCAATGTTGTCAACTTGTATTTTTGTTTCCTCTACGAAATTATTGAACATGATCTTAGTTTTTTGTAGGTTCATCTTGAGTCCAACTTCTTTACTTCTAGTTGAGAGCTCCTGTACCATGTCTTGGAGTTCTGATGGGTTCGTTGAAAAAATAACAATGTCATCAGCAAACCGCAAATGATTTAAATATTCACCATTTATTTTTATTCCCTTGTTATTCCAATTTATCTGCTGAAAAATCATCTGTAAAGCTGAAGTAAAAAGTTTTGGAGAAATGGTATCTCCCTGCCTCACACCTTTACCAATTTTGATAGTTTTGGTATCTTTATGTAACCGAAATTTTGCACTTGCATTTTTATACACACGTTTCACCATGTCAATGTACACATCCTCAATGTCTGTTGATCTTAAAGAGTTGATGACTGCTGATGTTTTAATAGAGTCAAAGGCCTTCTCATAGTCAATAAATGCAACACACAATGGAAGTTCATATTCATGTGTTCTTTCAATTAATTCTCTTAATACTTGAATATGGTCCACTGTACTGAATCCACTTCGAAATCCAGCTTGTTCTCTTGGTTGAGCTGCATCTAATTTTTTCTGCAGGCGATGTGTTAGCACTTTTGTGAAGATTTTATAAATAGCAGGTAACAAGCTAATTGGTCGGTAATTTTTCAAATCCTCTTTATCACCTTTTTTATGCAAAAGAATTACTGTTGCAGAATCCCATTGGTTTGGTATGTTACCGCTGTTAAGACATTTGGTAAAGAATTTTGCAAGTATGTCTTCTACATATTCTCCAGCTTCTTTTAAGATATCTAATGTAATACCATCATCGCCAGGGGCTCTTCCTTTCTTCATACTTTTTATTGCAAATGCTACTTCTTCTTTTAAGATTTTAGGAGCTGTTCCTTCGACTATCTCAGAGTCTTCGTTTAATCCACTGTTACTTTCGTATAGATTTTTGTAGAATTCTTCAACTCTTCTAAGTATTTCTTCCCTATTTCTTGTTACGGTGCCATCCTCTCCTTTTAATGCAATGATGTGTTTCTTCCCAACAGACATAATATACCCCCAGATAAAATATAATAAAAATTTAATTCTTCCTTTAAGAATCTTAACGCTCTTGTTGTTTTCGGAAGCGATGTATATAAGTAAGGTATATAATTATATAAATATTGAGAATTTACACAATTTTACATCTGATGATAAAAAACTCTCCATGGTTCATATTAGAGCTATAAATAAAGTAATGGCAACACTGTCGTAAGTAGCATATATTAGCATAGCATTGCAGGTACATATAGTAGCATAAATGGCGCTGCAAAGAGATACAGACGCCAATTTTATTTAGTGTGAATACAAACACTGTCGATTTTGTCCAAAATAACAAGTACTCTTATGTGAAGCCGTAGTCAAAACGAAGATCGCTTCGTTTACCTCCCTAAAATACGAGTATCTTTACAAAAGTAGGACAAAAACTGTGGATCAAGATCGAGGCTGCCTATGTTGAAATATCAACGGAATATTTTCATGACCGAAACGTTGATGGTGGCAACGGTGCGTTACACCATATAGGATGGTAGCAAGATGTCCCAAAGATATAACAAGAAACTTAGCAGAGTTAACGTTAATTGTGGTTTGAAGTGGTTCCTCGTCTATTTAGCTTTGACTCTAAAATTTAAATTGATGAAGTTTGATAATATTGTTCTCATTGAGAAAAACGTTAAAACTATTTAGGGTTACGTTAACTTTTCATCTATTTAAACTAAAAAAGGAAGAAAAAAAATGATTGGTCTATAAGCTTGTGAAAGAATTTAGTCTTCTCCTGGTTTCTAGATCAGATAATTTTTGATTTCTTCCAAATTTTAGGGAGGTGTTGAATGTTTAAAATGCCTTTGTAAATAATTTGAAACTTGAATAAGTAAAATTTGACACTGGTCGAAATATACAAAATACAAATGAAGAAGGTAAAAACATATACCATTTGCAAAAATATCCGCAACATTTCGAGAACTACTGTTCCCTTCACCAAGCAAAAGTGTCAAGGAAGTGTAGGTGTTCGGTATTTGTACCCCAACTTTGGTTTTCCCCAAAACTATCAGGGGAAAACCCGAGTGCCGGATAGCTTTGGGAAAAAACAAAGTTGGGGTATAAATACCGAACCTTGGAAACACTTCTTTGAAACTTTCGCCTGATAAAGGGAACAGTAGTTCTCGAAACGTAAAAAATGTTTGCAGATGGTAAATGTATTTTATCTTCTTCATTTGTATTTCGAAAATTCCACCAGTGTAAAATTTTGCTAGTTGTGGTAAGCCCTGGTCAATCTTTGAACCTTGTTGTCAGAAATGTCTACGGATAGGCTGTCGTGTGTCTTTTAAGGAAGCTAATTGTTGAGAGGTATAGGATTGTGAGGTTAAAAGAACGTCAAACTTTTAATCATTGTTGCAAAACGGAGAAAGTGTCCCCAAAAGCTTTAGGAATCAGACTTCTTGTCCAAACGACAGAGGGCTGCCGTATTGCCCAAAGGGCTAGCCTCCAATTTGAAGCAGCGAGGATTTCTTGGTGCCATAACAAAATCAATAATTCCTGGCTTGTGGCTGCCAGTCTTCGTCTGCGTTTGGAATCTGTTCTCAGCAATGATGTTTTGACGACCTTAGATTCTGAAATTATCAGAGAAGAGATGGAGACCAGAGCTAAATTTCGCTTGTGTCATGATGGGAAACTGGATATGTTGAGAGCTGAATGAGAAGGGAATAAGCCATCTCGGGGCAAATTCAATCCAAATTGGGTTCGAAATCTTTCCAGCCAACGTCTTAGCACTGATGAAATCTCTGTATTGTCTCGTGGAATGAATTTCGCACCTGCGCCTTCATTTATTCCTATTCCTAAGATTCTTTCGGCAGTCGAGCCGGTTCTAGGAAGAATGGAGGCTGATGCAGCTGCTGAAATACGTTGTGAAATTTCGCAAGTGATACTTAGAGGACGAGCACCATAAAGTAATCTTTCGGTTGGCGAGAGGAAGGCGATAAAAGATCTGCAAGGCCGTGACGACATTGTGATTTTGCCAGCTGATAAAGTACGATGTACTGTTGTTATGGACAGATCGACTTAAAATATGAAGGTGCAGAACTTACTATCTGATGTTGATGCGTATTGTATAGTGAAGAGAGATCCGACTGGAGGTATAGAGAGGCGCACGAATGGTCTGTTGCTTAAAGTACACAGGGAATTGAAAATTTTTGGGTCCTTGTACTTGTGACTTTGTTGCAGTTTAGGGAGAATACCCCTCTTTTATGGTCTTCCTGAGATTCATGAAGATGGTAAACCTCTACGTCCTATTGTGAGTTTTTGTAGCTCTCCGATTTACGCATCTTGTAAACACCTAGCTGGATTTCTGCATCCTTTGGTTGGACTAACAGCAGCTTCTGTTTTGACTACTGAAGATTTCATTTCTTCTGTTAGTGCCTTATAAATCGATACGGAAGACGTTATGATATCATTTGACGTAGTTTCACCATTCACTTGTATACCAACTTCCCTTTCGATTTCAACAGCTCTAGAAAAACTGAAGAACGACGACTCTCTCGCTGCACGTACCAAATTGACAGCTGAAGATATTTGCATTCTTTTGGAATTCTGTTTGGACGCGACGTATTTTAGCTTCAATGGGACCTTCTACAAGCAGAGACAGGGGACCGCAATGGGTTCCTCCGATTCTAATGTTGTATCTAACCTTTGTATGGAGTCATTGGAGATGAACATTTTAGACTTCGACGAATTTGGTGTTAATATCTGGAGAAGATATGTCGATGATACTTTTGTTGTTCCTTCGAAGACAAAGGTGGACAGCTTCCACAGTTTCCTTAATGACTTAAACCCCCATATTCAATTTACCTTAGAGGTAGAACATGAGAGATGTCTGCCATTTTTGGACGTGAAAGTCACCAGAGGAGACAATGGAAGCTTGTCAACCTCTGTATACCGAAAGCCAACTCATACGGACCGGTACTTGGATTTCCTCTCACCTCATCCATCTTGCCACAAAGCTTCTGTTGTGAGGTCTGTCACATCGGACCCTCACACACAGTCGCAGAGTTGAATTGAAGGATGCTGAGGTATGGAAGGTAAGGAGAGCTCTTGTAGATAATGGCTACCCGAGCAAGATTATCGCTTGAAGGTCTAATAATGGACATAGAGAACCTGTTGAGGAGAGACAGACTAGAGGGATGGTTGTTTTGCCATATGTGGAGAGGACTTCTGAGGAGATTGCGCGTATTTTGAGGAAAGCTGACATCAAAACTTACTATAAACCTGCATCGACTTTACGTGACCTGTTAGCAAAAATTAAAGACCGAATTCCAATGGATGAATTGACTGGAACAATTTACCAGATACCCTGCAAAGGCTGCGAAAAAGTGTACACTGGCGAGACGGGAAGAACTGTTTGTACTCGTAAAAAAGAACATCATCATGCTGTGGAAAAAGGTGAGATGACTAATCTTCTGGCAGAACATGCCTGGAAGATAGGTCATGTTCCTGATTGAAAAAGTACAAAAGTTCTTCATAAAAATGTAACTTCTCGCTATTGTAGACTTTTTCTGGAGTCTTGGGAGACTTTTCGAATGCGAAGTAAGGCGATGAACATCGCAAAATCGATGCCTGAACCTTACCGCATTTTTGCTAGGAGATGGGGGAAAACCAGTTTCAGACAGGGGGAATTACCGAGTGCGGGACAGTTATTAGAAAATTCAGATTCAGACAGGGGGAAAACCCGAGTGCGGGATAGCTTTGGGGGAAAAACCAAAGTTGGGGTATAAATACCGAACGCCTACACTTCCTTGACACTTTCGCTTGATGAAGGGAACAGTAGTTCTCGAAACGTTGCGAATATTTTTGCAGATGGTAAATATCTTTTACCTTCTTCATTTGTATTTCGTATATTCCGACCAGTGTCAAATTTTACTAGTTATGGTAAGCCCTGGGCAATCTTTGTACATTGTTGTCAATTTGAAACTTGATGTCCTGTTAGAGGGGAAAGACTTGAAAGCTTTGTTGGTTTTTCTGTCTATTCCCGTCGCCATTTTTAAGGTTTATTGATGACGGTCTTCCTTTCTGTCGTCTTTCGCTAATGGGATGGAGAGTTTAATGGGTTCCGTGTATATATCCAGAAATTTGCTGCTGTGGATCCGGATTTTCTGCGAAAATGTTATATTCTGTTGGAAAAGACTGGTTTGAAATTGTAGTTAAACGAATCTACCATGTGTCTGAATATATATTCGTCTGTATAGAACATTTCATTAGGTATTTAAAATTTGAAGGCATTTCCGTTTGTATGTTTGAATTGCTTAAAGAAATTTCAAATATTGTTATTCTTGAAATCAAGTTTTATGATGATTTTTATTTCATCTCACATTTTTTAAATTTTTGATTTCCCTATTGAAGAGATTTCTAGCCACAATATATATTCAATTTTTACGACTGAATCACATATTTGTTGACAGAGTATCCTAAAATTGTTTTTTCTCTTTAACCTTCCTTCTGAGATCCGATGGTAATCTAAGTGGATCTTTAAGTGGTAGTTCAGTAGCGGAGTCCTCTAGTGGCATTCTCCAGAGATATTTTGAGAAGTACTTTTTTTAGATGAAACACTCTCTCAGTCGGAACTTCGTTAGCTTTTCTTTCTTTAATAATCTTTCCCAAAGACTTCGACAAAGTAGAGTTTTTCATGCCTTTGCATGACCTTTCAATTAATTTCTACTATTCTCCTTGTAAGCTCCTGTTTTTATCAATATTTCATATTTGTATTCCGCGGTTGATTTATTTCATTAAAAAATCGACAAACAGTCGACTATATAGTGCATTGGAACTTTTAAAAATCCATATCATTACTAGATATCCGTGACTGAGAACTATAGTATATCATCACGGAATCAAAATGTATATTAATTTTATTAGTACTACATAATTTTAAATTATGTCTTAACTCAATATATATAACATATGATGAACATAAATAGAGTTACCTTAAGCAGGGTTGATAATCACATCGTGTCCTTATCTCAACTGCAAGACACCGGAAGGTTCGGCTGCAGTTTGCAAAAGTCTATCCCAACTGGAGTGTGAACGACTAAAAGCATGCCATCTAGTCCAACGAATCATTATTTACACTCTATCATGTCGATAGAAGGCAGTAATAATAATAATAATACGTAAATAACAAGAAGCTATGGATCCTGCATACCACATGTGTGGATACTCCAAGTTGGTGGAGACGATCTAACTGTTTGAATAGCGTTTACATGATCTACCTTGGAACCCATGTATCCCTTGTGACCTCTGTCACCGTCTCAATCTATGTGAGCATATCCTCGCCAAGTATCTACATTTTACTTTTATATATTTTTGATATTTTTTTAAAAGTAGTATCCCGTCTTTTAAAACAATAATGCTCCACCCCATCAATTTGGATTAAAGACTGTTTCCAGAAGCGTGCCAGTGACTTTACCACACTCTAATTGGTCCTCACTTCTCGAACACCAATCCTATGTGGAATCTGTGAGACGTATTATAGAGGCCAGTTTCGTGATCACCAATTCCTTCTTCTGAATCTGTGCCTGTTCTATATCAAGAGCTATTCCATCGTTGAGCAGCGATACCTCCGCCTGTTTTTCAGAGACTCGGTGAATTCTTACCAAGAAATTTATCTGCTATTATGCGTATAAAAGGTGATGCGAAATCCTATTAGGCAAATGTACGTAATAATTTGTCCTTAATAATGTGACAAATTTTAATATATCGAATTAGTATGAAACCTCATTAAAGAAAAATATGGATTCATGAAATTCTAATATAAAATATAACTTTTAAAATAAGCAAAATTCTGCTCTTTATCTATTAATGAATTAAATGTGTGTGTGTTCTAAAAAAAAAAGAAAAGTGATATTCCATTTTATTTTAGCCTTATTTTCTTCCACTGCTATTACAGCTTCCTAATTCTAAAATATTCTTTTCCCGTGCATTTTTTAAACAATTCATTTTTGTGCAAAGCCCTTGAGGCATCTAATCCAATAATCCAGTTATTTCCTCCAAAGCTTCATTTAATCCTGGTTAGAAGTTCTGTTCTTTTCAGCTGTTTCTAATGCTTTGATAATAGAGATAAAAAGGCCGAGAGTTCGATGTTTTATTTTTATCCCATTTACGTGCTTTTTTCAGAGCTCCAGTCTTTTTGGTTTGCATATTTTTTCAAATACACATCTGCATAAACGGATTAATTTTATCGCGTTGCAATGTTATGATAATTTTTCTTATTTTTCTCAGTTGAGTAGTAATTTTCTCCTCTGATTATCTTTGGAGGGAAATCATACATTAATATAATTACTTAGCACAAAAAGCAAGAGCGAGTCTCACCTTTTTTAAGCATTTAAGTGTCTGTATTTAATAAATGACTACTCGTCATAACGTACCTTTTGTGGTTCTTTATTCCTATTCCTTTCAATTAATTGGGTTCATTTACTTCTTTCTTGCATTAATATTTTTTTTTTTGCTTTTAGTTTATTGAAAATTATCCCATTGTTTTTTCGACAACAATGTGGTATTTCGCATGTATAAAAATTGTATAATTTGAATTACTTTTAATCTATTCCATTTATCGTAAGCATTCGAGAGTATAAATATTTTACAAGAAACAAATAAAGATCTGCCGCTTCCATTAATTATAACAAACAAACAAAACAATTTTTATTTATTTGTCATAATGGTTGTAGCAACTTTCCATTTTACTTAGAAAATACATATATATGCAATAACACTGCAATTCAAAAAGCAAAAAATACAAATAATCACAATCCACCATGACGGGTCCCTATTAAAAATCATACGATTTAACAGGCTGAGGACCCTAACAATGTAATGGCGCAAAATCACCTCTTAGCAAATAATCTAATATTTTTTTTTCTAAATAGATTAATATTATTTATGTCGTTAAGAGTGTTTGGTATTTTATTCCAACTCCTTAAGCCCGAATATTCAATGTCCTTGTTATAAAATTCCGTTCTGATTTTTGGTAGTCTATATTGATCTCTTCTTCTGTAAGCTCGATTGTTTTCATAGTCTATTAATTCAATATTCTTTATATGTTCATTTTCTTTTATTCTTTTGCGCATTGTTTTTAGTATACTATAATTATATATCTTATCTGTTGGTAGAATACCATATTTACTAAATAGTGTAATTTGATTTAAACTTTTTTTTTTTTCAATTATTTTTATAAATTTAATCTGTAGCGATTTAATTAGTCTGGTATTTTTCTTATTTAGATTTTCCCAAATGCTATTACAATAGGTCAAGTGACTGTATATAAATGGATAATATAGACCCAGTAATATATCTCCGGGGACTGTTCGCGACAATTTTCTCAAAATCCCTATTTCCGAACTCACCTTCTTTTTTACTCTTTCTATCTGCCTATTCTAATTCAAGTCCTTCGTCAATACTACCCCCCAAAAAATCAATTTCCTTAACAATTTCAATTTCTTTCTCATTTAAATAAATTTTTTCTGAATCTTTTATTCTATCAATTTTCTTATTTTTTGTACTAAAAATTAATATTTTTGTTTTAGATTCATTTATTTTCATTTTATTTATTTTAAACCAAAGTTCAAATTTTTTAATTACTTCATGACCAGATCTGGTTAGCTCATATTTGTCTTTACTCTGAATAAACACACTTGTATCATCTGCATATAATATTAAATAACCATTGTTAGAGATTTGTGCTATACCATTTATGTACATTAAAAACAGGAGGGGACCAATAATGGACCCCTGGGGGAACACCATATTTATTTTCAAGCGAAACAGATTTTATATCATTAATACGTACTATTTGCTGCCTTCTTTGAAGATAGTCTTTTAGAATATTGTTAATTTTGCCTCTCATACCATAATGTGATAATGTGTCTAATAATATGTTCATATTAATTACGTCAAACCCCTTGCTTAAATCGAAAAAAATACCCATTCCAATAAAACCATTTTCCAGAGATTTTTGTATTTTTGTTATTAAATTTATCAAGGCAGTTTCCGTGGATCTGCCTTTCAAGAAACCGTGTTGGCTACTATCCAAAATTCTAAATCTATTTGTGAAATCAATTAATCTGTTATATAATAAACGCTCAAATATTTTAGCAAATACTGATAAAATTGAGATGGGTCTGTAATTTGTTTTAATATTCTTGTCACCTTTTTTATAAATTGGAACAAAGTTTTGTAATTTTCATTTCATCTGGTATCTTTTCCTGTTCAATAATGTCATTATAAATTATCAATAATGGTTTAAGGAAAATTTCCGCATTTTCTTTGACTAGTTTTGGTTTTATTTCATCTACACCTGCTTCCTTATTTATGTTTAAAGCTTGTAAAATTTTCAATAATTCTGATTCATTTATTTCTTCGACATGCATGGTCCGGCTATTTTCTCTTTTTAAATAATGTCTGTAATCAAGTTCATTAGTTTTATTTTTATCTAATTTAGTGTCTGTTTCAGTTTCAACAATATGCACATAATATTCATTCAATAAATTCGTCATTTGACGATCGTCTGTTATTAGAATACCCTCATTCATTAGTCCTTCTAAATTTTCTTTTCTTGCCTTTGATTTTCCTATTAATTTATTTAATATTTTTCATTTATTCTTAGCATCTATATCCCTAAAACAGTTTTTGTAGTATTCCTGTTTCCTTGTTAGTATTAACTTATTTATTTTGTTTCTCATTTCTCTATATTTACTCAAATAAACAAGTTTCTTCGTTCTAATAAATCTGGAGTATAATCTGTTTCTTTTTATTTTGTTTGACAATTTTTTTTAGTCCAACCCTTCTTGTAACATTTTTCTTTAATTTCTATCCATGGAAATGTTTCATTTATTATTTTCTGTATCAATGTTATAAAAATGTAATATTTATTTTTATCTTTACTAAATTCTTCTCTCCAATTAATCAATTTTAATTTGTTTTTAAATTCGCTCATGTTTCTTGTGCATTAATTTCTAATTCTTATCTTTTTTCATACTTCCTTTCTCTCTTCCCTCTCAAAGTCAACTATTATCATTTTGTGATCACTTAATTGATGGTCATTAACTTCAATAACCACCTCATTAGTATTTGTGAAGCATAAGTCGATTAAAGTTGAAGACTGTGATGCAATACGAGTGTTTTCTTTTACTAAATTTTTCAAACCCATTGATTTCATGTTATTTATTAATAGATTACTATTACTACTCTCTTTTTCTATGTTGATATTGAAATCGCCTATTATAAATATTTTTTAATAGTACTTTCTTCTAGAGCCTTATTTAACCAATTTAATAGTTCCATTCAAATAACTTTCGGGTGTCTATATGCCAAAACTATTGATATTTCATTTTGTTATTTTATTCCTATTATTTCGTAGTTATCACTCATATTGATTACTTCTTCCCATAGCAAATATCCCTCCATTTTATCCCTAATATAAACTGATACACCACCTCCTCTTTTGTTATTCCTGAACCTATGGTAACCATAGAATCCCTCGAAATGATTCAAGTCATGTTCTTTCATCCAAGTTTCCGCCACCATCGGTTTTCCTCATTATCGCTTACACCTATTACCTCACACAAATCCATATTCGAATTATTACTTATATTATCATACTCATTTCCCAGTACTTCGTTATTATCTATGATAACATCATCTAAATATTCCAATTCAATATGTTCATTAGATGTCTTATTGTTTTTTACCTTTTGAAATATGTCAACATCAATACTTTCTAAATTAGTATAATTTTTTACATATAAATATCATTCGTTATTTCAATATTACCACTTTTCATAAAGTCGATATGTTCCTTAACTATACAATTATTTTCATAATGACTATTAATATCATTATTTACACTTTTACTATTTTTTCTTCGTTGATTATTTACATACTTACACTCAGCACCAGCATTATCTATGTTCTCGTTTCTCCCAGTTCCAAGTCATTGAATCTCTTGAAAGTCTTTGTAATTATTAATTACAATCACTTCACTTCTCCCCTCTTTTCGCACCTCAATTCTTCCATTTACGATTCACAGGTATCGCCATCCATTTTCTCTTTTCATTCTTAATAATTCATTAAACAATCTTTTCCTAAAAGGACATAACTGTTCGTTGATGTAAATAACGTTATCTCCCTTTATCTCGCTTTCTTTAATATTTTTACCCATCTTCTTTTGTAATGCTTCATTTTTCATTTTTACACTTCTATACTTCACAACGATTTTATCATTTCTACCTCTTCCTTGTCCCAGTCTATGTGCAGCTTTTATGTAGTTTGGCTTTATCTTAATTTGCAATTTTTCACATATTTTGTTACCATTTCCTCGCAGTTTTCACCCTTTGAAAAGGATAATCTGATTATTTCAATATTACTTCTTCTGTTATATTGCTCTAATTCTATTACTTCGTCTGTTTTTTTTCCAGTTCCTCTTTGAGGTATTCAATCCTATAACTTGTTTCCTCGTCCTCCTTTTTATTTTCAGCCATTTGTTCACTTTCATTTTTCCAATCATTTAGTTCCTTTTTTAAGGATCTATTCTCTTCGACCAGTCTTCCGAATTCTTCAGATATGTCTTTAAACGCCATTCTTATTTCTTTATATTTACCCCCCAATTTTTCCATCTGTTCTTGTAATTGAACATATCTCTTCATCTGAATTTCTTCGTTATCACTTATCTTTTTCATTATTTCTCCAAGTTTAACCATTATTGCATTATCCTTCTCTATTATCTCTTCCGGTAATTCTTTAAATATGTTTTCTGTTTCCCCTTCTTTCTCTTCCTCCTGAACATTCTTCTCATCAAACTCATCATCCTTCGCCGTCTTCCTCTTCTGTTTCATTTTCTTTTCCATCTTATCCCTTACCATTATTTATGAGGAGATTCCTTTCACTGGCATTATTTCCAAAAAGTCGATATAATTGTTTACGTTGTAGAAACAAGTATCTGTTTACACTAATTGTATAAGGATAACTCGTGAGGTCAGTAAACAGATAAAACAATATTAAGTCAGGAGTACTGACTGATCTAGTGATCATCCAATTAGCCCTCCGGTGATCTTTGTACCATTTAATGAAGTTTAGCTTTCAAACTCCAATTTTGAATAAATCGATTGTTTGATGTCACGTTTAGTAAGAAAAGTTACTTTTTTTATATAAAGATAAATATAGTTATTCGAAAAGTTAGAAAACACAAACTTGAGGGTATTCCGAGGACTAATGAACACGAGCCTGGTATCGCTGGAAGCGGAAGACAGAGATGCACTTGATGGTACAAAAATTTTGAAGAGATATGGAGAAAAACCGCGAAGAAAATCGTTTTTGAAAGTAGCTAAAAAAAGTCGACGTTCACAACAATGATTTTGCGCTATAAAATTTGTGCTTTGTTCAGAGTACTGATGTTTCCACTGTAGTTCAGTTAAATGCAGTGTCGGATTTATAAGTTGGCATACTGGGCACTTACCCAGGGCGCAAATTTCTAGAAGGCGCAAAGGAGCAGCGTATTTTTAATTGCAATTTATTTTACCGTAGAATTCTAGCATATTGTCCCCGAAGGCCCTCCGCCTATTTTTCTAAATATAAATCTAAATCTAAATTTTTTACTCTTAGAATATCTTATAAAAATATTTGAAGCCCTTGGTACAAACTAATATAGGTAATTTTTATTTTTAATTTGTTTGAAAGTAAAAATAAAATTGTATGTAAGAAGAGTTGGTATTTATTTTGTTATGAAATTTCTGCATTTAATAAAGGCAATTACGTTTACAATATTAAAAGTAAAGCAAGGAAATACAGTGAAAAAAAGTTCTTCCAGTTCATTGAAAAGATAATTACTACCTGAGAGATAATAGAAACCGCAATTCAAAAATGGGAATTGAATAACGAAAAAAGAATATTTATCAAATTATTAAAGGCTTATCGAACTTCACAAAAAGTAAATTTTATTTATGAAATTCACAACTTTTTTCAAAAAAAGAATATACCTTCCGATGTCATTTAATTTTCCATTTTACCTCCACATTACTTAAAAATTTATTTTCACTTCACCAAAAATTAAAAAAGCAATTGTTACCCAATTATTCGACTAATATACTGATATTTATCTTTAAGTAGGAAATGCGATATCTTTCAAATTGTTAAGAAAAAGCAATTTAAAAATACAGTAATTGCTGTTTGCAGCCACTTCACAGTTTCCTTTCATAGTACAAAAAGTACGTAATTGTTTTGCGGTAAACTATGGGGGGGGGATGATTGTGATTCTTCAATTCCCCACATATTTTAAATTACATGTTGGAAATAATCAACGCACTCGGCTATTTTAAAACACACACGTTTATTCAAAAGAGAAAAGGTACGGAGTAATGCACAATTTACATACGCCATTTTGTGGTGAAGCCTCTGTAGTACGTGCACGTTGATTGATGGAAAACCAGACTTAATTTAGGAACGTTCGATATTAAAATAACGTGCAAATTTGTTTAATTTTTGCCAGGATACATTGAGTAAAGATCTGTATTAGGAAGGACATAGTTGCCATCCAGGTTTATATGGCAGACTAAGTCCTTATATGCATTGTTGTCTGATTTCACTACAACTATTAATACAAGAAATAATATCATTTAATGGTAGCGATAGTTGACGAATCAAAGTAAGTCTTACGACCACGCTTTTCGTTGTTTACAAATTTTTATTTTGGAAAAACATACAAGTATTATACAGAGTCATTGAAAAAGAATGACTGAATTACAAAAAGTACCGCGGAAAATAACACATATGCACATTATTTTTATGCTAAAACATTAAGAATTATCTAAAGTTACAGACAAACCTCAGTATGTTTCGATATGTGCATCATTAGTGGCTCGACAGACGTCAAGACGATAATTAATCTCGTGCCACGTTTTCTGAGGCATATCCAATACTACGGTTGCAAAAAACATTACTGAGAGCAGTAGTGTTTTCACTGTACACAACGTTCTTTATATATATCGAAGAAGTCCAACGTGGTGAGGTCTGGACCTTCTGGAAGCCATGTGCTACTGGACCACCCCATCCAATCCAAGAGTTAGGAAAAGTCATTTAAGGCTTCACACATATATAGGAAAAAATTGGGAGGTGCACTATCCTGCATAAAGTAAATCTCATTGACAGTTTCTACCTCTAAATCTACAATTTATGGAAAGGTGTAAACTGGCAGCAAATCGAGATAAACGTCTCCAGTAATGATGTTTTCCGTGAAGAAAAAGGGACCAACGGCACGACGATGCAGCAGGCCATACCAAACATTTACTTTTGGGGAACAAGGAAGGTACTGATGAATTTTACTGAGCTGCTGTGATCCTCAAATTCAACAACTATACCGATTACTAAACTCAAGTTATTTCACTAAATTACAATAAAAATCATGTGGATATGCTTAATAGCTTTTAATTATAAGGTTTTGTAATCCCGTCATTCTTTTTCGA